>JAPKID020002393.1:0-13369 GCA_026931265.2 Tropidonophis doriae | reverse complement strand
ATTAATCATGTTGCTTCACTATTATTATATTCATACTTTTCATAAAGCAAACCTCTACATGCTTACCATGATGTAAATTAATTTAAATTGTTTACTTTGGAATGTATCTGATTGTAGCTTGACCCTTGAAATATTTTGTCTATCTAGTGTCTATTAGTGAAATACTTGATTGCAAACAAATGTGTGGACTGATAAAATGTTTAGAAAATGCTTCTATTTTGCTACATTTCCAAAATAAAACATTTTCTATGTTGACTTAGTTTTTGTCTTTGCAGTCTTGATTTTAAAAATCACAAGTTTATATCCAATTATATAGCATAAATATGTCACATATATATGTATACATACATACATACACAAACACAAACACACATACATATGTTAAAAAAGCACAAATAAAACAAGTCAATTTTCTAAAAGAATAATTTCATGAATTTTCCAAGTCACATGTTCCATTTTGGGATTCAGTTTGTTCTCCTCAAGTTTAAAGACAAGGAAAATAAATTTGTTTTCTAAGTTTACATATTTTTCAGTCTGTCAGCCATATTTTTGTTATTGTTCAATACTGGTATAGTATGGTAAGACAAATTTAAGATTTACATACATTTTAAATAATTACCACACCTTCCTTTCTTAAGACTTTTTTTATAACAATTTGCTATTTACAAAGCTTTGCAAATAAATTCACATTTATTTGTACAGCTCATTTTATAAATTAAATCTGGTAAATGTTCATATAAAAAGGAAAATATATCTAGCACAGTATGAAGCCTATTTTTTTAGTAGTTATAAGCACTAGTGCAGTAATTCAATATTAATAACATTAATAAATGTTTTCCCTATTTAAAATTGTTCTTGTTTTTGCAGTCTTGTTTTTTAAACTTTTAACTGTTTAAATTTTTCAAGTTTTCTTTCTAGCAAATCCCTTATAAAACGTGGATTTGACAGCCTTTTCTTAGTATATCACATTTTACAAGATTTAAAGTGGAAAGAAATTTTTTTTTTGGTAATTATTCGAAATGCTTAGGTCCCTTGCGAATACAATGCTCCCTCTTCCTCATAATTTTATGCCGATTAGAAATAATTTGGGAAAATCTTTTTACCTATAGTTATCCATCAAATAGGAAGAATTGGTCAACTCTCAAGTTTAATCTCACATAAAATCAAAAACAATTATAATTTGCAAAAGGCCAAGGGGGTAAGAATCAGTGGACTCGGGACACCTTAACTTTTTGGCTTTTCAACGTAACCCTTTCCTTGCTGGCCGCCTCTGCTTTGCAAACACGGTCGCTTCCGACGAGGCAACTGCTTGGAATTGCGCCGTCATCTGCTTCTTCAAACTCAAAAACTTTCCCTCTCACTGGTTTCTTATTACGATGATAAGGATGCTTTTATTCTAAAGATATTCTATTCAGCGATACCTCCGTTCCCCGCTACTGGCTTGGTTTTTGGGATCATCTGCAGCTTCCCGTCTCCCCCCTGGTTGCTATCTCTCTCCCTGCACGAAACAAAAAATAAAAACAAACCCATCCGTAAGCCATCTGGCTTCAGTTTAGGAGAAGCGAAACAGGGATGCCTGGCCATCAGTTATAGCCATTTGCGTTCCCTTCTCTCTCCAAACCTGGTTTCTTCGGCCAGTTTCACACCTTCAACCTGGCATAGAGTACAGTAGTTCGCCGGTTTCTTACCTCAAGGCCTCGATCCACTTTTTTTCTTCCACCCGCCCCCCTGTTTTCAACCCCGCATGCTGGACATTTTCCCCCCGCAGCTGCAAAAGCCGCACGCGGAATCGCCGGCGCGCGCAGGGCGCTGGCTCAGCAGCAAGCAAGGAAGCAAGCAGCAGCAGTTCGCTCGCTCGCTTCCCCCTCCCGCCCGGGGAATGTGTGTTCCAGGCGCCCTCCATGTGCTTGAGCTTTGCTGGGGGCTGTTTGTTAGGGAGGGAGGGAGAGAGAGAGAAGGCTGTCGCCGGCCGTAATCCGTAACCCGTAGCAACGGCCGAAATCAAGGGAGCAAGTAGCCCGCTGCTCCAAAAAGCCCATAGAGAATACGTCAACGCGCCCCTCTCCCCCCCTCCTCCCAGAAAGCGATGCGGCCGCCCTGGAACATCAATGAGGAGACGGGGGTTGCAAACGACAAAGGATTGTCAAGGCATCGCTCTTCTTGCAAATACTTCATTGCTTCATCCTCCCCCCTCCCTCCCCGCTTCGCCTTTTTGGATGAATGTGTGAAATGACAGACACAGGAGGCTGGAAAATGAGAGGCAAATATGCTGTGAGGGGAAGACAGGGAAGGAGGGCGAGAGGTGACGACGGCATTCCCAGGCGTCGGCTGGATGGCGGGCTTTTGTTATGCAAACGCCTAGGCAGCCGGCTGTCGTTGTCTGTGCAGGGACCGAGGTAGTCGGATGACTCTTAGAAATAAAGGTCAGCGGAGTTGGTGAGGGAGGGCGGACAGCAGAAGAGGGTTATTGTTTTCTCAACGCTCTGCGGTGATGCAGGAGCTTAAATGCTGCTGGGAAAGAAAAGCAGGATGTGGCGCTTGCAAGCCTGATTCGGAAGATTGGACTCCATTTAAAAACGAGAAAAACTGTATGGTTTTAAAATACCCAAACCTAGGACACCTAAAGAAGAGACAGCAAGACTTTTCCATGCTCAGTAGGCCATGCATTTTATAGAATAAGGCATACTGTAGTAATTTCTCAAGCTCTTGAACCAAAAATCTCCATATTATTACATGGTCATGCAATATGCTAAGGTATGGTTGGCTTCAACATGATGTACTGAAGGAATCACAGCTGAAGAATTCACATAGTTTATTAACTATAAACTTAGGCTTATGAGGCCACTGGTTGGCATTAGCATTACACACTAGCTAAAGTAATAATATGCAAGCTACAATTTGACTTCATCTGTGACTCTTGAAAATGACACACCTTTTTTCCTCTAAAAAGAGGCTGAAAATATGGGTGCGTCTTATATATCGAATACAACATTTTTCTGCCTCCTGAAGCCCCCACCCCTTCACCAAAATGGCCATGCATACCCTTTAGGAAGATATCAAAGAACTCCTGGGGGCTGGGGAGGGCAGAAATGAGAAAAAAATAGCTCTTTTTTTGCCCCACCCCAGCCCCCAGGGGCACTCTATAGGCCTCCATAAGGATTTGCATGTTATTTTTAGGACAAAAAATGGCCCACTTTTTGCTAGTTTTTGGGCTCCCATCCCCCAAGCAGTATTCTGCAAGCCGCCCCCCCTTGACTAGTCATGCCTTTTATTTGAAACAAAGGGCCCGTCCGTGAAACCTCCCATTTGGGGGAGGTTTGCAGAGTGCAAAAACTCCCACCCCCCCTCCTTTCAGAAGGCTGTTTAGTTAGAGGGATTGGCGAGAATTACATTGGTCAAGAAACAAGTTTTAGGTGCTACAGGTTATCAGTGATTTCCTTCTCCAGCACATGGATAAATACACCTGGAAACATCTACCTACCTACCTACTCTCTCTCTCTCTTCCCACCTACCGTATTTTTCTCTCCCCCCCCTCTATCTACCTATATACCTACCTACTCTCTTTCTCTCTCCCCCTACCCATCTACTGTATTTCTCTCTATTTCTCTCTCTCTCTCTCTACCTATCTATCTACACTCTCTTTCTCTCTCCCTACCTACCTACTGTATTTCTCTCTTTCTCTCACTATTTCTCTCCCTCTCTGTCCCTGTACCTATTTATCTTTTTTTAAAATTTGCCTCTTCAAAACCTGGGTGCATCTTATACTTTGGTGTGTCTTATACTCTGAAAAATACGGTACTTTGTGTGTTGGATTTTTTTAAAAGTCCCAAAATGTGTGTTGTGTGTGTGTGTGTGTACACATGCAATAACAGCAATATCTTTCATTTAATCAATGTTACAAGATGGATATGTAGTCAACAGGATTAGGCTTCACAGGAAACTCTCAGATCATTTAACAGACATGATATAGCCTCCGCCAACTCCAAAGATCTGACTTCTCTGCCAGAGTTTCTTTCTACTCTCCTATTTAGATTTTCCCAATACAGTATTCTCTGGGTAAATTGAACTGTCACTCTCAGCGTCTCCAGTCAACTTGACTGTTTGGGGGAAGCCAACCTGGAGAAGATTAATTTTCATTGTGGCCCTAAAATGACATTTTCTGTGTATTGAAATAGGACTGTATAAAACTAACTAATGCCATGAATAATAATTATCACTGTAGTGATTTATTGGAGTGTATTGCTAATACGACAGCTGACTTCTGGGCTAAAATTAGATAAACATTTTGCAAATCAACCTTCCAAGGCTCAAATGCAATAATTCTTTAAATGCAAACTCTCCTCACTGACCTCTGTTTCTGCTATAGTGCTATCCAGATTCCAAAAGTATCTTTATTCTCTGTTGAGTCTTCTCACAGAATCTGCCATGTAGGATTCTTCTAACTGCTTTTAACACTGTTTTACATTTCACTTTCTACAGTATTTTCATTATCAATTTTCAATGATAGGAGTCTTTTTCAGTTTAGAAGTTGTTTTCTGGTATTGTAACCAGATGCATCTGGAAGCTCCTAATAGATAATTGCATAGATTTTTTTCCCTTCAGTTCAATAAATCCCTGTAGTTTTCTTGGCAGGGTTTTTCAGAAGTGGTTTATCATAACCTCCATCCTATGGCTGCGAGAAACTGAACCGCCCAAAGTCACCCAGCTGGCTTTATGCCTAAGGCAGGACTGGAATTCACAATTTCCTGGTATCTAGCCTGATGCCTTAACCACTACACCATACTGGGTCTCTAACTGTAATTATAGCTAACTGCAATTGGGAGAAATGTAAGAAGCTTGTGAAATATAAATATGGCTTGAGATTTTCCAATAAATCCCCTGAAAGACAATATTGCCAATATTATTCCCTTCACAACCATCTTAGCAATTTAATTTGATGGCTAGAATCCCCTTGCTGCATTCCCAGTTAACTCACCACAACTGCATCTTAATATACATAGATACATGTTATTTTATTTCTATTCGACCCTTCATAAAAGAACTTCAAAGCAGGATAGATTGCATTTTCTTCCATTTTTCCTCACAGCTGCAATCCTGTGAATTAGATTGGACTCAGAATGAATGACTTTGATTTAAAGGCATCCAGTGAATGCCCATGGCTGAAGATGGGCTAGAAGCTGAATCTACCCAATGCCAGTCCATTACCTTAACCACTTCACTGCTGGCCTCGAATATATGATATTTCCTGGAATCTTGGCTCTCAATATCTTGCCATCTTCAGTAGCTCAAAGAGACACAGTACTGACAAGTAGAGTGAAATGTTTCCGTGAAGCATGTTAGCACTGAAGGCATCATGAGCATTAACTTTTAAGGATAACAGAAATCATTATGGTCCCAAGGCAAGCCAAAAGTTCCCAAGGTCTCCCAAAATTTTAAGTAATAGTAACTTCATTAGAGCATGAAGCTTAAAATTATCTTTTTATCCTCATAATTCCCCAATTAGATAGAAAATATTAAAGGTCCTGGATTTTTTTTATTTGAATAGGCTTAATATTTAAGGCTTGTTCAAATGAGTAGATCACTTCTATCATAATTGGCAATCAGAGACTCAGTATCTGATTTCCTCTGTTTTTAATTTAAAGTAATTCAAGTAGAAGAGCCTCTTTGGTCTAATGATTAAAATCCAGGACTAGACAAATCTGAGTTCTAGTCCTTCCTAAGGCACAAAAACCAGCTGGATGACCTTGAACTAAGCTTTTTTTATCGGCCTGAGGAAGAAGGCAATGGCAAATCTCTTTTGAAAATGTTGCATAGATAACTACAGGGATTTGTTAATATATTCCCAGAAGTTATGTCTAACTTGAAGCACATCTTAAGTAGAAATGTGGAGTTGAATCACTTGAAATAGTTATACAGTGGAAGCCAACCTAAAAGATATGTGTTGGCAAAACATTGAAGTGAATTCAGTTTTCTCATTTTCTGTGTTAAACAAAAGACAAATACCTTGTCAGTAGAAAAATCCAATTAAAGCTGCTATGAATTATACCTGTAACTGCTTAGATTAGGAAATTATAAATAAAACATCAAGTACATCCTAATAAAACAATTTGTTTTGATCACTAAATTCACAAAATTCATACTAATCTAATAAAATCTTTGTACACATGAACGGACATTTTACTTGTAGTTGACAAAAGCAAACCATTCAGTTTTGGAAACTTCATTCCCTTTAAAAATGTAACTGCCCGTATTTGTTTCAGGATGGCTAATGAGAATGCATTAAGCCTATTATAGTCATATTTTCCATTCCCTTTTGATTGGTTTTGTTTGTAAACTGACATCCTTTGTATTAATTTGCATAATATGTTTTACAAGGAAGTATGTTTAAACAAAGCCAAAAACAAGTTAACAAACAGGACCATTTTACAAACATCCTTTGTCTTGTTTCTTTAATCCTATTAGCCCTTACATTTTTAAAAAATATACCTTCCAGACTCAGCCATCCAAATGTCTCAAGGCATCCAGAAAGAAAAATTGAACGCAGGGCTCTCCTATCTTAATGACAAACATTCTGTTGTTTGCTTAGTTGCTTATTTACAATTCAGATCCTGGAAGTTCACTGTCCGTGTAAAACTTCATTCACATTCATTCATCAGGATAGATGAATCACAATAATTGGGTATTATATTAAGTTTCTATTATCATTTCTGGTGTGCTTTCCAAAAGAGCCAGGAAACCAGCAGTTCCATTATTACTTTGCAGTGAAGCAAGAGGGATCCATATTGATGATAGATGTATCATCAATAAAATGATTTGTAAAAGTTTTACTTTTTTAAAATAGGATGACTAAACCTGTCATCATCATAGGTCACAGAGCTGTGACAACGGTTATAAAAATATCTTAATGTCTCAATATAAATTAATAATAATAATAACCTGTATTGTCATTGTACATATATACAACGATTACTCTCATATTCATTAAACTTTCTTTTATTTCTTTTTTTTAAATTATAAATATAATACAGCATGAGTTTTAAAACAATAAGGATAAATTATTAAAATTATTTTAAGGTGTCAATTGTTCAGGAGGCAGCATAAGCATCTGGAAGAGGGCTTCTACCAATTCCTAACTCCATTAATCTCAGCCGGTCATACTCCCATCTCCTATAACCAGTGGGAGAAATTGTAGGTTAACATATTTGGAAGACACCACATTGCATTTCTTGATTGTTTTATCAAAATGCAACATAGATCATACTTCCTGTTTTCTACAAACAAATGAGTATGTAGCAGTCACTGAGCAATTATGAGAGTTTTCTGTGGATTGAACTAAGTAGCCATATTAGAAACAGAAAAAATAAGAATAAAGGGTCTCTTTTCCCTTACTATAAAGCCTTGTTGTATTAAGCCCTTGTGTGATATGTTGTTTGGTGGTTGACATGCATAACTGTTAACTTCCTTAAGGGCAGAAAAGTTCAATAAACAAATCAAAGAGTATTTTACTATATCTTTTTATTTTACTAATAAAATGTGCATTACTTTTTTCCCTTCCTTGAAATGGCTTGCCCAATAAAAACCTAAAACCAATCATAAAATGTATTTATAGTACTTGAAAGAATGCAGCATTAAATTGGCATAAATACTTTTGAGTGTTATTTATAACTATGAATAAAACTTCATTTTAATAACAAGCTTCTAATATCATTTCAGATTATGACTCTAGTGGCATGGTAGATGGAATTCCATTGCTCAATAGAAACAAAATTCAGCCTGCTAATATAGGAATGAGCCAATGAGATCAAAAGAGAATAGAGCCTATGTAGATGTCTGCTAAGGTTTTATTTTTCCTTCACACCACCTTTCTGTCAACATGTGACAAGGAGACTTATAGCCATCTATTGAAGCTAGGTTGGATTCATAGCAATCTTTCTTCTTGATACTGCATTTGAAGAAGCAAATGGTAGAAATCAAGAGCTCTTCAACTGAAGAACTGATCTTGAGTATTGGGGGTCAGAGGTTATGCTCTCTCGGTCTCCTGTAGTGGCTTCCACATGATAATATGTCAGGAAGTAATTTGACACTTGAACATCTCTTGTTGGTCTCTTGATCTGTGTCCAGCTTTGCTCTCTCCAGAATGGCTACGCTGTCAATAAAAGATAGCTAGCCAATTTTTTTACTGCTTGACATTCCCACTGCATACAGTATTTATGCTGAATGGAGCTTTTCTCTGGGAGAAATTTATTGCAACTGGGTCATTGGTCAATGGCAAAACAACAGCTCTCCTGAAGGAATCATGGCAGAAGTGACCTTTTGATGACTGGGGTTTATTTCAATAGAGTGGTTGTTGGTTGTATACCTGCCTGGTAGGAAAAAAAAATTGCATGAAACAAAGATCCCTTTATTGGTTGGAACAATCCAGCTATGAAAAAAAAATATTAAGAGGTCAAGCCATTACCCTGAAAGATAGCTTAGCATGCAGGAAGCAGAGATGTCGGGACAAAATAAAATTAGGACAAATTCAAATTGGAAATATGGGATGCAATAGAGGATGCTTAAAATAATTTAATAGTCTTTATCAAAAATCCATGGACAGTGAAAGTATTTGGGAGTCCAAATCACAAGTGAGCTATATATATAGGACTTGAAAAGGCAAAAATTATTTTATAGCCCAGTGCTGTAAACCTTTATTCAGAAGTTAGTCCAGCTATGTTCAGTGTGATTTAATTCCCAATAAGCGAAGGTAAGATTGCAAGCTCATTTTCTAAATGTAATTAAAGGAAATTGTTTAGTTGTAGGAATGATAACCTTTTCTTCACAGCCAAGAAGACAACAATAAAAATAATTTGTCCAATAATTTGTAAACAAGTGCGCTGACTACCCTGAGCAGTATGTCAGAATAATGTATTCTTTGGATAGTTAAGAGTCACAAGTCCAGTTTTTTCATTATGCTATGTTAAACAAACAATATTTAAATTAAATTTTAAATTAAATTCAGGTGGAACTTACTGTACCCACCATATTCAATTAAAATAACTCTGCATGATAAAGTTCCAGAATTCTTAAATACGGTATTCTCACTTTCTTAATGAAGAAAAATGGAATAAATAGAAAAAGAAATGATTTCATGGAATTGTTTATATTTCATTCATCTCATATTACTGTGGGTTTGCATCTCACTTGGAAGGGTTCAGTATGTGCAGAAGTTCCCCACAGAAAAGAATCTAGTATTTATGGAGATCAACTCTTCAGGAATGATACTATCAGGAGGATTTGGAGAAGGAGAGGCTGCTTCTCAAATGTTTAAAAGTCTATGCATGGAAATAACATGTGAATAGGACTATATGGATAGTGTTTGCTGTAAATATAAATTTCAAAAAACCCAAAGAAACCAAGGAATCTGTTCCCAGACAATTAACATTGAATTGGCTTGAAATGCTCATTGTTACCTTGATAGATTGTAGATGTAGGTTGCAAGTAACAGAATGAAAGTTAACAGAAATAAGTCCATAGTTTATCATTTGGGACACAAAATGAAAATGCAAAGGTATAGGTGTGTCATGGAGAATATCTGGTTTGATGACAGTGCATAAGAAGATAATCTTGAAGTGGTAGTTGATTGCAAAGTAAATATGAGCCTGTAGTGCAATGTGATTGCAAGGAAGACAAACGCACATCAAGATTTATCATTTCCAGTTCAGAGGCAGTAATTGCTCAGCTATATTCTGATTTTGTTAGACCTCAGCTTGAGTCTAGTTTTGGGCATCATATTGTAAGTAGGATTCACAGAAATTAAGCAGATTCAGAAAAGGACAATAAACATAATCAGAGAAGTAGAATGCCCTAGGAAGAAGTTGCTGAATATGTTGGCTCTTTAGAAAAAAAACTATGGGGTGAATGAGATACAATAGCTCACTTTAAATACATGGCAAGATATCACACTGAACACGATGAGGACCTATTGTTTTTTATTTCAGAGTTAATTTAGAAGAAGGCAGATTCTAACTATATGTTAGTAAGAACATCCTAACAGTATAGTATCTGTTATTCAGGAAGATATTAGACTATAATAGTTGGCTATGTGCAAGCAATGGCTATACAGCCAATTATATATGAGATGCTTTACATGATTTTCATTCAAATTTTATCTGTAAAAGAACCTTTTTTATGAATTTTACTGCCTATAGTACAATTTAAATGCCTTTTCCAAGAAAATCTGTTTAACTTTGGAGAACAATTATTTCCTTCAGTAGAGTACTGTAGTACCTGGAAAAAGAAAACCAACAAATCTTTATTAGTGTAACTCTTAAGTAATAATCTTTTACTTTTTTTTACGTAAGTAATAATCTTTTACTTTACTAAATAATAAGGTAAAATACTTATTTTCTACATCAGAAATGGTAACTAGTTCAATTCTATTTTTTTCAAATATGTATTTATTTATTTATTTTATTTTATTTTATTACATTTATATCCCGCTCCCATCTCCACAAGGGACTCGGGGTGGCGCAAAAGGAAATATTAAAACACATATACACAGTAGAAAGTCAATAATTTAAAAGAAATTAAATAAATGCCCTTCTGCTAAAATCCCGATTAAAATCAATTTACTATTATAAGGACAGCAGTTATAAATTAGGCCAGGCTGGCCTGAATAAACAGGTGAGTCTTTAGATGTTGGCGGAACAGGCGGAGGTCAGAGATGGCGCGTAAATCGGGGGGGGTGAGGTCGTTGCAGAGGGCGGGGCCCGCCACAGAGAAGGGCCTCCCCCTGGGAATGTGGCATTTGCCCATTGATGCGGTTAATCTGTCAGTGTGGTCTCCTCCACTGGCTTCCTAAAAAGGATTGTATGATAGCCACGATGAGCAGCCAATGTTAACAGAGTTGAAGATGATCATAGCCTACAGAAGACGGGCCCTTGCCATGGGAGAGGCGTAAATCGCAAGCAATATAAATTAATAAGTGACAGGAAAAGTAGGGCAGCGTAAGGAAGGGACTTAGTGAGTGTACAAGAGGCAACGGGGAGCAAACATTGGGAAAGGGAAATGCTCTTTTGTATGGGGGAGGGGGGGTGCAGGCTAGATTTTTGTCCTTTGGTGGGAAAGGATGAATGTGTCTCCTTGGTCGCTAATGCATTTATTAAAAAATACATAAGGGACGTATGGACCTGTGACACTTGTGTGCATTTTTCTTGTCTACGATGCTGCTATTGTTGACTGAGAACCTGGGAGTTCTGGGTGTGTTAAGAGGCTGAGCAGGCCTAGCCATTGTGGCTCTTCCCAAGTACAAACGGGGTTGGAAGGCTTTCCCTGAAGATTTGTTGAATAGTACCCACGGTAGAACAGTTTACAAACTGTTTTGATCTCTTCCATTTCCGCTGTGGAGTCTCGTCATCAGAGTTTATAAGTTGAATACGATTTGCTTTCCCAAAAGCTTCATCATTTATATGGCATCCGCATTTATGCTTCACGGGTCAAAGGACTCACCAAGCCAACAGAAAGAAAGGGGTCCATTTGATACCTGCATACAGGAAGAGGAATTATGTTGTGCCTATTTTCTTTCTTTTGGTTGGCTGAATTGTATTTTAAATACAATAAGGTTGTCTATCTTGTCTTTTCGACTGGCTTTCAAGGCTGATATTAGAAACAAAGGATTATTGGGGATTTATCTACTTAATATTTTAGTGTCGGCTTTAGTGTCCAAGATACTTGTAATTCAGAGCTGCAAATGCTAGAAAAGGTCAGAAACCTGTAAATAGAGCAGGCCAGATATCTGGCTGAATAAAAGAAATTCAGATAACTCGCCCTGCAAGTTAATGCGTTACTCACCCATGCTGTAAATGAAATTTCAGATGCTTTCATTATATTATAGAACATCTCGCTGTCACAATTCAGTAAAATAGAAGAAAATGATGGTAATTATAACTTAGTGTGTCATTGTTTCCAAGATATGCATTTAGGAATTTTTTGTCTCGAACCCTTATTGTGTGGTCAGTCACTGGCCCTCAAAGCGATGAGAAAGCTGTTGTGTTTTTCATGGGGCTCTTGCTGTAAAGAGAATCGATTTGTGCCTGGTATGAGGCTCTCCTTGTAAAAAATTCAAGATTCCTAAGAGAAAAGAATGGCTTTTATTTTTTTTACTCACCTCCTTTCCCCAACCCAGCTCTAATTAGTCACGGTCCGAGTCTCCATGCTCCTGGACAGCTTCTTTGCCTTGGATCGGAAAGCTTGCTGCATACATGGAGCCAAATTATGGGATGTGGCCACTCTCTGTGTGTGTGGTAGGCAGTGAGAGGACCCTCCTCCTCCGGTGCTCTGCCTGTCCCCTTTGATTAAAACAAAGCCGCCTTCCCTGATCCATGTGGTTGAATTCTATAGTGACTGTAAAGTCTGTTGGAGATAGGTTACAATGTTTACTACTACTATTACTACTGTTGCTACTATGGGCTGCAAAATTCAGTTGTTTTTTTTAATCTTGTAACCAAGCAACTCACAGCATGGGTAACAAAGCTTTGTTGCTGTGCTTGTGAATTGTGCTTCGCCTGGACTTATAGGACTTACACACACACACACACACACGCATATAAAGGTAACCCTTTTCTCAGTTATGCGAAAAATGTTGGGTGCTGCCTTTATAGTTTCCCATCTTCGCTTCCTTCTGGCAGCGGTTTGATATCAGAAGCAAATTTCTCTGGCAATTTACCGTTTGCTATAAATTGCTTTATGTGACACTCCCATGAGCAACAGGAGAATGCAATTTAATTGCACCAGCCATATGAACAAGCAATTACAGTTTGATGGAAAAGTAGGTGCATGTTTGCATGTACATGTATGCAGATTAAAAAAAGAGATTAACCCTCTAAGGAATCCAGAAAAATTGTCCTTCGGAGCCACTTTCTGCATGCAAAGATCGGCCTCCCAGGTGGCCTTGGGAGCACTGCCTGCATTCCTTCGGATGGGAACCAGAAAGGGTGGGCTCCCTCGGGGGCTCTTCCCTTCTCCTGGTCCGGAGCGGCTCAGCCCAGGTCTCCATTATGGTTAGCGGCCATCCCCTCCCCCGCCCTTTTCTTCCAGGCCGTGGCTCACCTGTGCCTTTCCTTCTTGCAGACAGTTGATGATGAAGCGACGGCAGCATAAATGAAGGACAAGTAAGGAAGGCAGAACGATGCCCAAGGGTGGGTGTTCTAAAACACCACAATCGGACGATTTCTCTCTCAGCAACAACATGGTGGAGAAACAAACGGGGAAAAAGGTAACATGTTCCATTTTTCATGTTTTCAGTCTTTGGGCGAATTTTGTTGGGAGAACCTGCTTCCCATGCGGGGGGGGGGGGGGGGCGGGGGGGGGGGGGGGGGGGGGGGGGGGGGGG
>JAPKID020002392.1:0-13370 GCA_026931265.2 Tropidonophis doriae | reverse complement strand
CACCTTACTGTAACTTCAATCCAGCTCTGATTATTAAATCATGCTAGCATTTGCACTTAGATAGTAGAGTGTATTGGTTTTTTTTAGTGTTAGTGAGTCAAACAGAGGCAGAGAAAGAAGAGGAGTGGTAGTGTTGAACTTTAAAAATAACACTTCAAAGATTTTTTAAAAAAATAAATAAATACAGCTATCTTCTGTTAAGCTAATTTATTGCAATTGTACTGTGTTTCCTCCCAATAAGACAGGATCTTATTTTCTTTTGACTCCCGAAATAAGCATTTGGCCTTATTTTTGGGGAGGTCTTATTATTTTTGAGGTGCAGGAGGCAGAGAGCATGGTCACCTTAGGCTGCTGCTCTGTTGCAATATTTTTGGGGAGGGCTTATTTTGGGGGAGGCTTATTTTAGTGCATGCACTCAAAAGCCCAATTGGGCTTATTGTCCAAGGAGTTCTTTTTTGGGGGGGAAACAGGGTATGTGCATAAAGTTTCCAGTTTATTTAGCTTTCTGATTAAAGAGTTGTACAAATGTATGTATGTAAAATAAGTTGTCTTTTGTACAAACAGCCTTAACTAGGTTGTACATGTTTTACTCTGCAGACCCTGACATACAATTTAAGAGTTTTCAGTCTCAACAGGAGCACTTTGTTCATTCCATTCATCCATGGCTGTAAATACTAAAAGAGTTTTCCATAAAAAAATAAAATAAAATAAAAGCCCTGCTGGAAACTTCACAGTATTAGAGAGTGAGTATAAAGGAAAGCAGCTGGTTTATGGAGATTTTTTTTAAAGAATTTTTGAAGAATTTCTTAATTGGATGGTGGGCATTGCGTTAGGGAAACTTATCAAAGCTACTGTAGGTGCTTTCCTCCAGATGTGCAGACTGGACTTCATTGCCATTCCTGGCACTGGCTTTGCCGGATTGGGAACATTGGGAGTTTGAACTTGGGGAACTCTGCATTAGGGACAAGGAGAAGAGAGATAATCTCAACAATAGCTATTTTTGCTACCCGCACTTTAAAGTCCCAACAAAAGAAATATTGAAACATTACAATGCAATTTATAAGAACTCAGTTTTGTTAACATTGTTCTGCACCTATTCAAACAGATGGTTCAGGATCTCTATCTCCACTGATTTTTTTTTTTGCATTGATCCAAGATTTACAGTTGAATTGGGAACTTCCTCCTCTTCAGTGGTTTTGCTATCAAGAATGTTCAGGTTTTTATGGTCCTCTCTTCAGTAATGTTCAGTTTTAAATGTGCTGAATGTGCAAACACGTAGCACAATTATTTTTCTATACAGTACATGCCATCCTTCAGTTTCATAACAATCTGTAAACCAGGATGGCAGTAGCCTCACAGCTCATTTTTATTCTCCTCTGCATTCTTTTCCAATGATTTAAAATTATGGCAGAGTTGTCATTGGGAGAGGAAAATGGGTTTCAGTCCTCTATGCATTTACCCAAGATTAAGCTACATTGGCTATAATAAATCTTACTTCTGAGTAAACACGCATAAGAGTTCCTTGTTTAATTATACTGCAACATTTCACAAGTGCTTGTATACTTCAATGTATTTGAATTCTGCAACAGTGTGCAGAGAAGGAGGTTGAAACACACCCTTTTTGGGACCCTGAAATAATTACACGAGGCACAGAGAAAAAAAAAACAAGTTCCTAACAAAGAGAAAGAGTGTTAGGGATCAATCATAATAAACCTTTTAAAAAGAGAAATCATGGAGAAGTTAGGTAGAACCAAAGCCAAGAAAAGAAACTGAACTGGTAAATATGCAAAACCACAGACACACATGTAAGCATGTGTATACACAAATGACATGCACTGCTATGCATGTTTTGTAGACAAAAGTTGAAGCAATCCATCACTTATTGTGATATCTTTGTATTCAACAGATATTCTCTGTGGGACAAACTAAAATTTTATTTTGAAACATTCTCCCAAGTCAAAAAGCATTAAGACTGGAATAAGTCTGGAAAGAGACATGCTGTTAGATTCTATGGGCTAAGTCCAGTTGGGTCCTCTAGAGTAAGAGAGACAAAGAAAAAGTAGAGGAAGTGGGCCAACTTTTTGAAGGGTTGAGCCATATTTTTTGATAGATAAATGATCTGTAGATCTGTGGAAGTGGGAGGGAAGTTACAGAGACGGTGGGAATATCTTACAATAATACTAATTAACGAGAAAATCCTGGTTTTGCAGGTCTTTTCCTTTTGCCTCCTCCTGCCGATGATCCTTATCTGAGCCCTGATTATCTCTTGCTTCTTCCCCATCTTGGGCCTCTTGACCTCTTACCTCAACTCTCTTTAATCTCTTTAAAATGCTGTTGTAAAAGAGAGAGAGGGAGAGACAGAGGGAAGCCGTTTCCTCCTGCTTTGGGTGCACATATCTTCCCTTTTCTAAATACCTTTCACTGCCTTCTCTTTTTTTCATCTGGTGGACTTCCATATTTTGGGGCTTCTTGGTGGCCAGCCTTCTTTGATACTGCTTCCTTATGTAATAGCAAAATAAAATATTTTGCAGAGAGCTTTTAGCTAAGCAAATGAGATTGTCATGCAATCTTTAAAGACATTGAGGGGCTGGAATAAGAGTTTCAGATATTGTAAGATCTGTGAGGGCTTTGTGGACAGTAATTTCTCATGTGTGGAGCTAGAATGCTTTCAGACAGTTTAGTAGAAAAGGCAGGGAAGCTGTTCCAAAGAGTTGCATGTCTTCTAACCATGGTGCGTACCCTGGCTGTACCATTTTTGTGCTGGGATTCCATATAAGGTTGTCTTTGTCGTGATCTCATTTCCAGCCATGAATGAGACAACCATACGCATTGATGGATTTGATTTCCATCCCTTCAGGAGCTGAAGGGAGTGCGTCTGGTGCTCCCTCTTCCTATTTTTCTGCACCTATCAGTATTAAAGTAGCACTTTCACACTTCCAACATTGACTAAGAACAGCCTGAAAGTAGGCTTTAAAAACCCCATCAGGCTCTTTCAGGAAAGGGAGGAAAGTGCATGTCCTTCTCTGAGGGACAGGACACTTAAGAAATATGAAATGTAAATAAATAAGTGAATGAATGAAGATAAGGATTGGAAATGGGAGATAGTCAATGCCATGCTGGAAGAGGATTCTCTGACTCAAGGATGGGCGAACACTTCAGCTCAGCAGTGAGAAAATGACTCAGTTGTAGCATCTAACATTTGCATTTTTAAGTCACGCTACATCACTGGTCCATGATTTTCTACTCCTCTACATTTCCTATATATGCCATCCCAGGAATTGCAGAATTGGTGGAACAACCATATGCCCAACTCTTAGTATTTTCCTCTACAATTCATTGCTTAGCAGAAGGATACTCAGTTGCCATTAGCTGAAAAGGGTTCTGGGAAATTGCAGAATTGCCTGTCTCCAAAGCAGAAATAGTTCTTCAGTCATAGAAGATGGCCTGTGTCTCAGGTGCCCCTTTTTTGCAGTGGCAGAGGTAGACTCCATTATCACTATTCTGCCATTAAGGGTGCCCCCATTGTGGAAGCAAGTATTACTAAGGTATAGATATTGGGTTCATAAATTTCAAAATGTTTTCTTTGCCCTACGCTACGCTCCTCCAAATTAGGGGAAAGAGCCGACTTGGTTAATATTTCTCCAGTAAAATGAGAGGACTAAATCAGGAAATCTTACATTCAATCAAAACCAGGTTTCATTTTCTCTCATTGATGATTTGCATACAGGAAGCAAAGGAACTTTGACCTCCTCTTTGCACGCAAAGAAACCCTACTGGTAGTAAGTGCCTCTTTTTTTTCCCCCAATAGGCTTTTGTTGTTTTCCTAGAAAAAGAGTTTGTGTGTTTAAGTGTATCACTAATGGTTGATGCTTCTGGTGGTTGGGCGTTCTATTGATTACAGACTGCAAGAACTGTAACAAGCAAATTTACAGTTTGATAAATTGAATATGAATTTGGGCAAACTCCGACAGACAGTGGAGAATGGGGATATGGCATGCTATGGTCCATGGAGTTGCAAAGAGTCGGACACAATTTACCAACTAAACAACAACCTCATTTATAGATAACATAGGAAATTCATAAGAAATTTACCCTGTTCATCTAAACAAATGAAAGGATAGACTTATTAAGTCTATCTTTATCTGTACAAATAAAAATGTAAAATAGTTTGTACGAATCCACTAATCTCAAACACTACTGGACCGATTTGGTGGGTGGATGGATGGATGGATGGATGGATGGAGAGAGAGAGAGAGAGAGAGAGAGAGAGAGAGAGAGAGAGAGATAAATAATGTAGGTAGGTAGATAGAGAGGGAGAAATACAGTAGGTAGGTAGGTAGAGGGAGAAAGGAAGAAATATAGTAGGTAAGTAGGTAGGTGGATAGATAGGGAGAAATACAGTAGGTAGGTAGGTAGAAGGATAGTTAGAGGGGGAGAAATACAGTAGGTATGTAGGTATGTAGATAGGTAGGTAGAGGGAGAAAGGAAGAAATGCAGTAGGTAGGTAAGTAGAGGGATAGACAGAGAGGGAGAAATACCGTAGGTAGGTAGGTAGGTGAATAGAGAGAGAGGGAGAAATACAGTAGGTAGGTAGGTTGGGGGTTATATGGTGGCTGTGTGTATGTGTGCAGGTGTAGATTTACATACAGATTGGTTGGCCATTTAACCAGACTGGGCCACAGCAACACGTGGCTGGGTATAGCTAGTAAATAAATAAAAATGTTCTTGAAGATTTTCTATGTATGTGCTTTCAATCATCAGCTGCAATGAAATGTTTATATCTATTGAGTGTCAGGTAGGCTTATCTTCTGCTCTTTCTTCAGAATGCTATGATCTTGGTGTCATTTTTCTTGAATTTTAGGTCATGAGATACATATTCATTTGCCCATACTAGAGAATATATACTAGCTGTGCTAAAGTGCTTAAGAATACAGGAATGTTTCCAACAGCAAAACTTTGCCCTTTCCTATATTCCAAATATTAAGCTAGGATTGGACATACTGCATCTTGAAATCCAAACAATGCCAATTGTATCTGATTGATTGAAGTATTGTCAAAATCAAGATCCATTTTCAACTTTGATATAGCTGATGCCATAATTCTGTGTTCAGGAGACAGTATGAAATCTCTTAAAATCCCAATTATCTGCTTAATGTGAGCAACTGAAAGATGCAGCTCTTCTGAACTCTGAAAAATATGAACATGCAAAATAATTTTGTAAAAAGTCAGAAATGATGAGTTCAACAAATGTTATAACTATTGTTAAATAAGTAACTCAAACCCATAATTACCCAAAAATCACATTACTGAATCAATAAATTAACTGAATTGAGGCTTAGTAACTGGCTTGTAAAATTGAATATTGATAGTGTAACTGAAAGCTACCTGTTTCATTTATTTTCATTTGTTATATAATTATAAAGGAGTAATTAGGAATGGAAGAGTAGTAAAGAGCCAGTGTGATGTAATGATTAAGGTGCTACAAACCAGGAGATTGTGAGTTCTAGTCCTGCATGAAAGCCAACTGGGTGACTTGATCAGTTTCACTCTCAGCTGAAGCTACTTCGCAGGATTTTGGTGTGAGGAAAACAGGAAGAGAAAGGAATACTCTACTTATGACCACAATTGAGGCCAACATTTCTGTTGCTAGTGAGACATTTGTTAAGTGAATTTTGCCTCATTTTACAATCTTTCTTGCCACAATTGTTAAGCGAATCATTGCAGTTGTTAAATTAGTAGCACGGTTGTTAAGTGAATCTAGTTTTCCCATTGACTTTGCTTGTCAGAGGGTCATAGGTGATCACATGACCCCAGGACATTGCAAGTTGCCAGCATCTGAATTTTGATCACGTGACCATAAGGATGCTGCAATGGTTGTAAGTATGAACAACTTTCATAGCTCACTTTTTTCAGTGCTGTTGTAACTTAAAAAAAAACGTTATAAGTCGAGGACTACCATATTATGTAGGTTATTCGTTAGAAAATAATAAAGCAGGACAAAACATTTTTTTTAAAGAAGGTGCAGCTATGTTTAACTTTTTACATGCTGCTTTTTATATTTGCACTCCAGAGATTGGAAAAAAAGTAGAAGGAAAAATAATGGTGTTATTTCTATACCATATCACTTTTTATGACTCCCTCTATGAAAATTTCCATTTAATAATGTTTATTTAGTGTTTTTCCTTGTGCTTAGAAAGTATGAAGAATATAAAGCAATTTTATGTGCATGTACAAAAGATAAATCAACGGATCCTAAAAGCCAGAGAAGGTCTTAGCACGAAATTTAGTTGAAATGGTTTTTATATCATCGTGTGGGAACTGACTGTGATTTAGTCCAGGGGGAGGGGGGGAAGAAAACAAGAGGAAAGGAAAGGAAACCAAATGTCTAGGAGAATCATGGCCAAAAATCAAAAGAAAAATGTATCATTTCTATTGACTTTCATATTATGTCAACAAATCCTACCCTATATAGTGTTTTAAAATTCTCATATAAAACAATTATTTTACCATAGTATTAGCTTTTTGCAAATTAGCAAGGTAAGTTATTACCTGTGCTAAACAATCTTGTAGATTAGAAGCTACTTGATTCTGCTCATCCTTAAGTATTTTATGAAGAATTGCACGACGTTCACTGTCCTTTCTTAGTAAGAAAAGACCAGAATCTTTTTCCTCAAGGGAAGGAGAGGAATTTCGCTCATCTGGAATTGAACTGTCATCAGGAACACTATGTGAGAAATGACAATATTCACCGAAAGTTATAAATGACCATATAAAATTATGAAAAAAACATGTCCTAACAGTTAAGTAACTTGTTTTATTGATTTAATAAAATACAATAAAAAGATAAGTAACAACAGGAGACTGGTGATAATATTCTGAGATGATCATCAATCTATTTTCCAGCATACCAGCAAACTCCCAACTGGCATAAAGATCAGGACGCAAACTTCCTGACAATAATTGAAATTGTACAAAACTTTACCATCTTCCTGGAGATTCGGATGGAAATGTCAGCAAGTAAAAAATAAATAATTCTAGTTCCAGACTAGCCTGTAAAAATGATACAGAAGCACTGAGTACCAATGCCATAAAGAGGACAATAAAGTAAGAAATGCACACTTATTCAATTGCAGTATATGAATTGATACAAAGCTACTCTACATTGACATTAAAGATAAGGAATTAAATCTTGTGTGTGTGCACACACTTTTTTATATGGAGCACATTCGAATAACTTCAAATGGGTGGACTAGATTGCCACCAAACTACTGCTTAATATGCCAAACTACTGCTTAATAATAAAGTTTATGCTATACAGTTGACATAAAATTGCCACCCCTCCAAATACCTCCCATGCCCAGGCAAGTAATTTGATCATAATAAATTTTACCTTAATAAATGGGAAAGGGAGCTCTTTGATTGAATTTCAGAAAGAGAACGTTTTGCTTTTTCAAATAACATGTCAGATTGCACATCGGAATCTGGCGAGACAGACCCAGGCTCACTGCTACTACTGCCAACCTGCTCCCCATGGACTGGCAGAGGCAGAGAAGCACTACGATTATAATCTGGAAAGGAGTAAAATAATAAATAAAAATGTTATTTGTTTCTTAAGCAATGAAAAACCTGGGCTACAATCAATTTTAATTAAAATAGCTGTCAAATATAATCAAATTTCTGCTTTGCTTATCCCATTGGATAAGCAAAGCAGAAAAATAAAACCCAATCTAATCAAGGCAGTCCTCGACCAGTTCTATTTTGATTGATTGACTTAAGACCACAATTGAGCCTAAAATTTCTGTTGCTAAGTGAGACATTTGTTAAGTGAGTTTTACCCCATTTTACTACCTTTCTTGCAACACTTGTTACATCAATTACTGCAGTTGTTACATTAGTACCACCATTGTTAAATGAATCTGCCTCCCTCATTGACTTTGTTTGTCAGAAGGTCACAAGAGGTGATCACATGACCCTGGAAAACTGCAACTATCATAAATGTATCATTTGCCAAATGTCTGGATTTTAATCATGTACAGTAACCATGGGGATGCTACAATGGTCATAAATGTGAAAAATGGCCATAAGTCACATTTTTCAGTGGCGTTGTAACTTTGAACAGTCACTAAATGAATTGTTTGTCAGGTCCACCATATTTGGCTTGGCGCTGCACTGGCATCCTGCCATCAAAAGACTTGGGAGGAACATGAGGGGAGACAAATGGGCAGCAATAAACCTGTATGCATTTTTGTGTAGGAATTTGGAAGGGGGGATGACAGCTGAAGTGGTGTTTTGCCTGCAATGTTCATCAGCAAGCTGATAGAAATGTGGATGGGGGCTCACACAGGGAGTTTTATTGTTGCACCAGGTATGAAAAGACTCCTGGTGCATGACCCTGTAGCGTGGCTACGGAAATGGAACCCCTATGTGAACTGGGGGAGGTGGCTGCTTAAAACCTGGTAAGCTGAAGTGGAAGGAAAGCTGCGGAAAGACTTAGGAGGCCCAAAGCCAAGGCAGGAGGTAGAAGCTGCAATGCAGAAGGCCAATCCTTGAATTCCACAGGAGTACCAGGACCTGCGGGAAGCATTTAGTGAAAAGGGCTCAGATAAGCTCCCACCCCACTGGTCAACTAACTGCTCCACAGAAATCCTACCGGGTTCTAAACTGACTAAGCCCAAGCTATATTCAATGACTCCTAGGGAACTAGAGGAATTACGGGCTTTATAGACAACATTTAAGATGGGTTCATCCAACCACCCCCTTCTGGGATGGCTGCCCCGATCTTGTTCTAGGAAAAAAAGGGCAGATCCCTTTGTCTGTGCATAGACTGGAGAGGGCTAAGTAGGATGTGTGTCGAAAATGTCTATTTGTTGCCCCCAATGAAGGACATGCTAGCTCAACTGGAAAAAGGAAATGTTTTTACCAAACTGGACTTGCGAGAATCATATTACTGAGGCAGAACTAGAGAGGTTGACAAGTGGAAAACAGCATTTAACTGCTTTTTGGAATGTGTTCAATTTAAAGTTTTCCCTATTGGACTGCAAGGGCCCTCTTTATCTTCCACTAAGAAATGTGATGACTCAAACTGTAGGGCATTTCGATTTTGTAAAAACATTACACTTATGCCATCAAAGGACTGGAGAGGGCAACATGGAGTATATGTCAAATGGGCAGCAATAAACGTGTGCATTTTTGTGGGAGAATTTGGAACAGGGGATGACAACTGAAGAAAAGCAGAACACCGTGGGACTGGTTCATGTCAAGGCATCTTCAGGCCGTTTGCCTGACTTTACTGCAACCAGCATCTCTTAGTAAAAGTACCTTTCACTTTAAACAAGCGGAGTCGAGGGTTTTTCTTCCCTAAGGAATCAAATTGGAGCAGGTCTGATACTGTTTTAAGTTAAGCACTACTTATAAGGTGAATCTTCTTACATCAACAAAAGGATGCTATGGAAGAGCAATTAATTTAGAAAGTTATCTAAATAGAAAGCTTGTCTGATTCCAGCAGAATATTCTTGATTAAGGAAGCTGCTAGTGATAAAGAATATTATAATGTCTTTGCTGTGGTTAACTGTTGTAATACAGATAGTACTGAAGAACATAATTGAGTTCAAACAGTGAGTTCTGCCTGATTTTGTGACCTTTTTTGCTACATTTAAGAGAATTGTTGTTGAATGAATTATGTGGTCATTAAGCAAATCTGGTTTCTCTTGTCAGAAGCTGACTGGAAAGATTACAATTTGTGAGCACATGACACCACAGCAGCACACCACTGTCATAAATACATGCCAGTTGCCAAGCACCCGACTTTTTTTTTTTTAAGTTTTATTGGTTTTTCAAAAATTTTTTACAAAAAGGAAAAGGGTAAGGTGAGATAAAGATATTTTGAGGACATTTTAGTCGGAGGTGTCAGCTCCCTCCGAGGCTCCATACATAAAAAGGGTAATACCATAAGTTTTCCTTTTACCTACAAAGTGGAAGGATATACATTATTCATTTCATTTTCATGCAATCAATCATTTTTGTTATAAACATCCAAGTAAAAATCACACATATAAAAAAAAAGTCACTTATGAGATCTAAGTCTTTTGGCAATTGTATCTTCCTCTCCTTGCCGGCAGTGGGCGGAGCCATGCCCCCCCCCCCCTCTATTGCTTTTGAGAAGTATAGATATCTGCTAAAAATGAATGCAACCCTTTTTGCAACAAGATTTTTTTAATATAAGATCCCAAAATATTGGCAAAGGGAAGAAAATTGTGACCCAGGCTTTTATATTTAAATAATTTTGGCAATATGGTAGTATTTGATTTACATATAAAAATATTGATTCTAACTATATTAATGTATACACTTTGAAAATTTGTATTTCTATCTAGTTTTGATTTCTTATCAACAGATTTGATCATGATCTTAACAGTTACATTTCTTTCTTTCATTGTAAATGCAATTAATCTAATGAAATTGAGGAAAGTTCCAATGATTTCCTAACTCACTGATACAAAAAAAATATAATAGTGATCTTTCTCTGTACTGGAAATCAATGATGAAACTATTTTAACTAAATTCCTACTGCCCCTGTGCTCCTTAGTTTCATTGAGACAAATTGGTTAGGAATTCTGTGTGTTCCAATTATAGATCTACTTCCTTAATAAATGTGGATGCCAAGAATGTAAATTTCTTGGGCCTGCAGATTACATTTTGTTCTTCCGACTATTGTGCATGCAACTTGGGCTGGATTTATACAAGACTGTGAAGGATCTGATAGTGTCATGTTTCCGATTGATGTACTTGGTTTAACTCAATACATAAAAAAACTCAACAGCCGAAGTTTTTGGATGCTGACAAAGCTGTTAGTAAGTTCTTTTGAAAGTTTCTAAAATATTATAGTTGATTTAAATTTTTGCAATTGTGTTTTTAGAGTGAGCATATTTTTTCAGCTTTTAATTATGATTTAGTTGTGCAGTTGTTAATTATGGCAGGGGTGGCTAGATATAATGCATGTATATATTTCATTGTTCAGTTAAAATGCTTCATTTCTTGCCTTATTTTGAATACTTTAACTTGATATGTTGTTGTAAGTTTAAGGAAAGCTTAAAATGAGAGCCTCATTTTTAAATAATAATTCTATTGAAGTTTATTAATTAAATTGGTTAAATTTACAAATACAAAGATAAAATACTAATGCAAACCAAGAAAAATACAAAAAGCAAAGAAATGAAATATGAAAAAAACCACCCACAACATATCCCTCCCTTCCTCTAGGCAAGTATAAACAACATCAGTAATATAACATCAACTCTGGTATTTCAATTAAAAAAAATCTTATATGTTATCTCTTAGGAATAATAAAATTATAAAAATGCATCATTTATCAGCAAAAATCCATTAAGAGTTATTTTTAATCCTGACAAATAATGTCCACAAGTTGATTTCTTATCATTTTCTCTTAGTCTCCTTTCAGGAATAATTTCAAGTTTAATTTTATAAAGCTAAGTTAAGCAGGCTTTCCAAATCACTTTTTTGACTTTTTATTTATTTGTCCCTTTTAGTTGTTAAGACATCAAATCCATCATGTTTTCAATATCACATTTGTAATCTGTCATTTTAAAATCCATTTTTAGATTCATACCATTTTCTATATTTCTCTTGTAATCTGGCTTCCCTTTAAAAAAAATTTTTTTCAAATCCATATTCAAAACATCTCAGACTATATGTTTTATTCAGTAAAATCTATTTCTTTTTTGCATCCTCCAATATAGGGATATTGAACTCGATTTCATTGAGGGCTGCATCAAGGTTGTGTTTAACCTTGAGGGGGCCTGGGTAAGCATGGCCAGTTCATCGTCACTCATGTCAGGGAGCCCTGTGGTGGCTGGAGCACTCTGTCAGCAAAAGCAGGCTCTCGACCTCTGTTTTTGGCTGTGACTGCCTCCTGCAACCCTCTGCCAGCGAAAATGGAGTGGGGAGGGCCACATGTGCCCCCCCCAATTCCATTTTTGCTGGCACTGTGGGCTGTGCCCATGGGGTTGCCCTGGAAACAATCCTTTGCTGTTTCCAGGGCAGCCCCATGGGCCAGTTCTAAGCACCCCAAGGGTTGGATCCAGCCCCCAAGCCTTGAGTTTGACACCCCTGCTCTAATGGGTCCATTTTTATAGTGTCAGACAAACTTGAAAGTGATCTGAGTACATTGTTCCTAAACTGCCTTAATTTTTTCTATAGTCAAATAGTATTGCTCCATTGCAGTAATGGGTACTTCTCTATAAAATTATAATCTTTAGTTCTCTCTGATGTCCTCAAGTCAATTTTCAAAACTCAATCATATAATACGTTTCTTTTCCAATCAGCAAAACTTTCCATGGGATGATTTCTTGTAATTGATTTCAAAATCTTTATGTATTCATTTATAAAAATGTAACCATCCCACTGGAATTTCAGGTTCATGTAGCCCCTTAGTATTCCAAAAATCAACATTGTAGTGCCCCTTTTGCTGTTTTTCAAAAATCAAAGTTTTTCTTTTTAACCCTTAAGCTTACATGAACTTTTTTCATCCGAGATAGAAGAAAACTCTCCTGGCAAGATGAAATTTGCCCTTCAGAAGGTTCTTACCATCAGAAAATCAATAACAGGCAGCTTCCTGTAGTAGTATTGGGCAAACCCAGCCCCAAATTTTAACTTCTTGAATGCACTGCAGTGACAACTTTGTTGACTGGGTGTGGGCTTGGTTACCCCTTTTGCTCTTAATAAGTTTGTCTTATTAAAGCAATCTCAGCAAATGTAGGGATGAACTGCTGGTAAAAGTTGGCAAATCCGAGGAGTCCCTCATGCTATGATTGCCTCAACATGTCCATCAAGGAGGAGAAGTATGCATTCTCTGTGGAAATACTGTTTAGCACAACCTAAAGGACCCATTTTTTTCTTTGAAAAAAAAGCTGAATAAAATCTTATCCACAAAGGTTCTTATCCACAAATACTCAAAAGTTTTTCCATTTCCCTGGGCATCAGTGAATATAACTTTGGCTTTGGCAGTTTGGCACTGGGCACAATTTCATAGCACAGTTTGTGGAGTGATGGGGCAGGACCACATCAGATTTCATCTCACTGAAAACCACCACCAAATTATGATATTCTTTTGGAATCTCTTCCCCCTAAGTTTATTGATAGTTTTTGCTTTCACTTTTTCAACTGCAGGCTCATGGTAGCTCTTTTATCACGTTCACTATTGCCTTTCAGCTGGTTATTTTGCACAGCATCCCCTATCCATTTCCGTCCCAATTTATTTATTTATTTATTTAATTAATTTATTTTATTATATTTTTATACCGCCCCCTCTCCCCTTGGGGACTCGGGGCGGTGTACAGGAATTTAAAAAACAT
>JAPKID020002391.1:0-13371 GCA_026931265.2 Tropidonophis doriae | reverse complement strand
GTTGCTCTTGGCCACGCCCTTGGAGCATCTGGTTGTCGAATCCTAGTTACACTTCTGCACTCACTAGAACGAACAGGTGGAAAACGAGGAGTTGCAGCTTTGTGTATAGGAGGAGGAATGGGCATCGCTATGTGTATAGAAAGATAAAGGAAACTTTTCTTCGATTTTATATCAATTTGTAACACGACTCATCTTTATTAGTAAATAAACAATATTAGCCAATACAATATTAGCCAATACCTATATATTGTTACTAGGTAAGATCTAAGCATCCTGCTGTCAGTTTAAGTAGAACTTTCTTTAACAATCTACTTGGGTTTCTTCTGGCCTCAGATTTCTAATGAAGACAAGGGATCCACTGTATCTTTTAGAAGGCAGAAGCCTATACATACTATCCACACCCACCCTAATAATCTCTAGAGATAACTTCATCCTACCTTTGAAAAAAACAGCCATTACATAACTTTTCCCTCCTTCTCCAATACTAGCATAAAGCTACGACCAGTTTGTGTGTACACAAGGGAGGGATTTTTATATTCTGCTGCATTATTCCCAGTAGCAAAATACTTACAAGAAATGCACTAAAAGCTAAGTGTTTGGCTGTAATTTGACTTTGTTGGTGGTAGCTACTGTTGAAGCCCTCAAGTTTTCTCCAATGTCCTCCCCTTTACAATCTGCTTTATAATACTGATACAAATACAAAATATGGCCATATTTCATTTATTTGCTAGTTATGCAGAAGTCTGACAGCTTGCTTTCATCAACATACTAGTTATTACAGACTTGAGAAAATTTCACAGGAATAGGCAAATAAAAATTCATTTAATCTTCAATTGCTCCAGATTGAACTGCATCTTCATAGCATCCTCCTTTTTCACCTTTACTTTCAGGGTGCAACTTAATAAGATCATCAATTCGAAGAATAGTAATTGCTGCTTCTGTTGCAAACTTTAAACTCTTTGTTTTGACTACAGTAGGCTCATATACACCAGCTTGTTTATTGTCGCGTGGTTTCCCATTGATTAAATCAAGACCGATCCTTAAAAAAATAGAAAAATACTGTTTTAAACTGGAATGTACATTTCAAATGTCTTCGGTATTCTCAGAACCTGAAACCAGACATCAACTTCAAATTTTTCAACATCAAATGCAACATAAATCAAATAGTACCTGATAAAGATAAAAGTTCCCCTTGAACATATGTACTAGTCGTTTGACTCTAAGGGTGTGTGTGTGTGTGTGTGCTCTGTTTCAAAGCCGATGAACCAGCGCTGTCGGAAGACATTCTCCATGGTCATGTGGCCAACATGAATAAATGCCGAAGGTGCACAGAATGCTGTTGCCTCCCCACCAAAGTGGTCCCTATTTTTCTACTTGCATTTTTACATGCTTTTGAACTGCTAGGTTGGCAGAAGCTTGGATAAGTAACGGGGGCTCACTCTGTTACAGTTCTAGGGATTTGAACTGCTCACCTTTCTGATCAACAAGCTCAGCATCTTAGCCACTAAGCCACTGCATCACTTCATAGTGCCTAACAGTTCTCTGCAAACACCCATTTTATATTTATTTTTATTGTTTACATTTATAAACTGCCCATCTCACTAATAAAGCAACTCTTTAATTGTTACAAAACAATTAAAATTAAGAAGACTCAAATCCAAGGGGATGGGCAGCAAAGGGATGAAGTCTACTATACTATAAACCACCTACAGTGGAGGGGGACACAGGCTGAAGCCATCTGGCAAAGCCATGTTTTAAGGCCAGAAAGGTGGGGGCAGATCTCATTTCAGGTGCTGGAAGGTGCTACTGATTAGGAGCTGCAATATACACGAGGCACACAGAGCCCTCTGAGCATGCCAGCTATCGCCCCAGCCTAGTTCCACTGTGCATGCAGATGCGCCAACCGCCAGCCAGCTGGTCTTTGGGTCTCTGCCACAAATGCACGGGGAGGGGCACATGTGGGGGACTCATGCATAGGAGGAACTTGCATTGCACTTTGCCGCCTCCCAGGTTTTTGACCAGGAAGGCCTGCACCAACCTGGAAGCCAAAAATGGAGGAGTGGGAGTGCATGAGTAGGAATGGGGACAGTGGCTCACATTGCATTTCGGGGATTTGGATTTGCACTTTGGGCACCTGGTACCAAAAAGGTTAACCATCACTGATGTAGGTAAATACCGTGTTTCCCTGAAAATACGACATGTCCTGCTAATAAGCCCAATTGGACTTTTCAAAGCATGCACTATAAGCCCCTCCCCCCAAATTAAGCCCACCCCCAAACTATTTAATCACAAAAAGCCTGCTGCATATATAGCGGCGGGCCAGCAATGTGATCACCCCTCCCCGCCTGTTCCCTCTCGTGCAAAACAGCACCCACCCCACCCCAATCGTAAAGGTAGCCTGCCTGGTTTCCTTCCCCGCTACCCCTTTAGTGAGGGAGGGGGGGAGAAGCGAGGCACACCTCTTACCCGTTCAGCCCCGCTGCGTTCCTTGTCCAGTGAATCCCCTTGCAAAAAAACCCCTCACGAGTTGAACTAAAGGGGCAGCGGGGAAGGGAACCAGGCAGGCTGTCTTTACCATCGGAGCAAGGTGGGCAGTGTTGAGCTGCAAGGCGCGCTTCTTACCTTTCCAGGTCTGCCACGGCCCCCGCTATTGTGTCCAGGGAAGCCACTGGTAAAAAAACCCTCCCCTGCTATTGTGTCCAGGTCTGCCACGGCCCCCGCTTTTGTGTCCAGGGAACCCAGTCACCTTCTTGTAAGTTCTATCCAACTTCTTGAACTTGCCAGAAGGGTTTTTTTTTTAACCAGGGGTTTTCCTGGACACAATAGCGAGGAACGCGACGGAGCTGTAATGGTAAGAGGCACGCCTCAGCCCAACACCGCCCACCTCGCCCCAATGGTAAAGGCAGCCTGCCTGGTTCCTTTAGCGAGGCGGGGCAGGAGAGGAGGGAGAAGTGAGGCACACCTCTTACCTTTCCAGCTCCATCGTGTTCCTCGCTATTGTGTCCAGGGATGCCCCTGGTTAAAAAAAAACCCTTCTCGTGAGTTCAAGAAGTTTGATAGAACTTGCGAGACGGTTTTGGTTTTTTTAAACCAGCGGCTTCCCTGGACACAATGGTGAGGAACGTGACAGAACTGGAAAGGTAAAAGGTGCACCTTGCTTCTTGTCTGCACTAGAAAATAATAGCCCTCCCCCTCTAATAAGCCCAAGGCCATATTTTGTGGGTCAAAAAATATAAGACCCTATCATATTTTCGGGGAAACACGGTAGGTAAAATGTAGCATTAAAAATTGGAATATTCCAAATAACAAAGGAGAATCAGCATGCCCTGACTAGAAATTGCCAAAGATTCACCTGTTTTCCAGAAGTTAATCCTCCAAAGTGAAAACTTTGTGAAGTCCCAAGGGAAAGTTCATTTCAAACTCAAGCTATGTCCAGAACACAACAAACCACTTCTAGTTTGGGGGATTAATTTCTGGGAAATTGCATGGAATTTGACTAACATTATCCAGAAAGAAACGTACAATATTCTGGAATTATCAAGAACATTCCACACATAAAAATCTAGATTTTGCACACCCAAAATACATATACCACTCCATTTCTTCTGATAAAAATCAAGAACACTTCACAATCACATAACACTAAACACAAACACTTACTTTAAACTGTATGCTAGCATCTTAAAATTAGAAATCATTTTGACCTTGGATACCCAATCTGGATTCAATAAGATTAAGCAAACATACATAAAGCAAATCATTATTCTGATGTCACTATCAATTCTATGCAAACTTACCACTTCAAATTTTTGCGATCTGGATTCACTTGTGCTTCATTGTGAAATGCTCTGAGCTTTGCAACAAGATCTATAGCATCTTGAGCAGCATTAACTGCTAACGTATTTGGAATAACTAGAAGAGATCTTGCAAATTCTGCTATAGCAAGCTGTTCCCGTGACCCCTGATTTGAAGAAAAATTCTATTAATATTTAAGTTACTATATGAAAAAATAATACAGAGAGGCAATAAAGCTACACTTGCTGGATGTGCTGAGATGAAGACTGGATAGCCACTATAGATAAAGCTTTAATATGGTCTGCACCATGCAGGAATTAAGACTTGATCGTTAAATGGCCCCCTCCAGTCCCAGTTCTATAAACTTTTCAGATATAGAAAAACATAATTTAAACTTTAAATACATACCATGCTGGTTGCATAATTCTCTAAATAAATGGAAAGTGCTGCTTCAACTGCACCACCGCCTGGTACAACAGACTTTGACTCTAGTATTCTTTTGACTACACAAAGAGCATCATGCAAAGACCTCTCCATTTCATCACACATGAAGTCATTTGCTCCTCGTAATATAATAGCAGCTGAGGTCCGTGCCTTAGTACTGTTTCAGAAAGAGGAAAAAAATTCCCTGTGAAATAATTATCTAACTATAAATCTCTAACGTTGAGAGTAGGGAAATGCTAGAATGGAGTGTGTCCAAGTCCATCAACGGTCAAGACATTTACTGTCTCAACTTTATAGGGGGCCTAGAATTAATCTATCCCACGCGTATAACTGCTCATACAATTTGAAAATAGCATGGCAGCAATTAAATGGGAAATATTTCCAAAGGTTACAACAAAGTGCATTCATTACAAATTATATAAGGTAGGTATTTCCTTACTTTTTAATTAAAATCAATTCATCATCACAAATTCGTTCTTGAACCACCTCTTCTGCTTGTCCCAGCATTGATGCTTCAAAAGTTTCTTCACCTTCCAGATTTGCCAGAGTAGAACAAAGAGTGGCTAACACAAAATAAAGATTTTATAAAATCACCACAATTTTATATATCTACTAGCCTGAAGGAACATTAACAATACGTAATAGTCTGAAGTAACAGTAGTAATCTTCTACATCAGCGACCCTAACCTTTCTAGTCCTATAGATAGGCAACAGGAGCATGCGTTGGGGTGGGTGGGTGGGAGGTGTTGCACCCGTGCACCTGTTCTGCAAATGTAGCTTTATCCACTTGTGCACTCATCCATTGCTTGTGCAGCCTGTTTCCAAACAGGCTATGGACTAGGGGTTCGGCACCCACGTTCTACATAATGAAGCTCTGTATTGACAAGTCATATAAATTGTGATCATATTTAGAGATGTCTGTAATTACCTCCAGAAGCCTTAGCAATGTGCTTAAGGTCTCTTTTTAGAACTCTGCGTACTGCCATAGCACCAGCTTCCACGAAGTATTTCAGACACATATCATCAATGCCTCCAGTGGTCAAAATAACATTTGCTCCTGTAACCAAGATCTTCTGAATTTTTTCTTTAGTGATGTCGGTCTCTCTGTAGAAGAAAGTGCACACTGATTAAATAGTACTACAAACTTAAGCTCAAGAGAATCACTAAAGTTTTTAAATAAAATAGTTGGAAGTGTGTCAAAATAATATTTTAACTATGCCTCCCTCAAAAATCAAGTGTAGATGAAATCTATTTCTTTCATCATTACATTCATTATTACATTGGATCTTTTGGTTAATTTTTAAGACTAATTCAAGGGAGATATTTCAGGATACTATCAGTAAATAAAAGGCATTACTAACTTTTAAAAATGCATTTACCAGGCACTGGAATGATAAATTAAACTTAACGAGATCTTGCAAATTACAGATTAATGTAGCTATTGGATATAGAAAGAATGTTTGACAGAATACTATCCCATCCTTAGTCAATCTTTGTATTTAAGATGTCAAGTGGGATAAATGATATAAATATACAGATCGATTTTTCCTATTTCAAAGCTGCCAATTTGCATCATTTTAGTTAAAAAAGCTGTGTCTATAGAATACCTCTGTCTAATCTGTTCCAGTTTTTCTGGGTCTGTGATTATCACCTGAACACCAAGCTTCATTTTAGTTTTCTGAAGGCTGAAATCAAGGCATGCAATTTTGGCATTAACTATTCTCTTAGGCATACCTAAAAGAAAAAGAGAAATGCTCTTAAGATTCTATTTAAACTTGAATGCATCTAAAACATATTGATACCTTTTCACTGGTATCCCTCAGTTTACATCTATTCACTTTTGTAAGCATAGTTTATAAAAATTGACTTGTACATACTTTCCCAAATGGGAAAGGTTCCACTTCATTATAAACAGTAAAGCTAGACTAAATAATCAATCTTAAAAATATTTGAAATTTACCAAAGCTTCCAAGATTTTGAAGGCATATCATTGCATACATCAAGTGAATCATATTTCTGCTTAATTACTACTAAAATACTAAGCTAAATGGTCGGAGATCATCTTGCACAATCATCAATTTATCAGAAGGTTTTCTTCTCAAAGAGATGTATAAAAACAATTATTTTTCTTGTGGAAACAAAAAGTTCCCCCATGTCTTCTGTTCACCATAGGGGAACAAAAACATTTCTGTGTTCCATTCTGAATCCTATCACTTTTCTCAATCTTTGAAATATCACTTTCTGCCAAAGTGTCAAATGTTTTCAGGCAATTAATGAGGGGGGGGAGGGGAAGACGGGGCTTAAATCAAGTATTAAGTTTAAACTTATACTCATACCTAACTAATACCTTACCCAAATAGGGAAAGTACAAACATGATTTAGAAAAGTCATCTCCAGTCAACCAAAGGGGATGATCGTATATCTGAAAATACTTGCCTCAACTCTGTTACAAATGTGTAAAATAATTTCAACCTCTATGTTGTTACATTATTTCTTCAAGCTAGCCAACATCAGTCAAAAATACAATTTCTAAAAACGTGTTTATAAGCAGATATACAACTGCAATAAGTTTTAAAAGTATGTCTATTTACTGCTTTATGGGGTGGGGTGATCTTACCTTGGGAGCCCACAACACAATTTAATGCATAGCCATTTACAAGAATACTCTCTTTCTGACTGCGACCATGTGCCTTCAAAACATTGATAGAGCTGATAGGATAATGTGGTTGTCCCTTTTGATCCGTATATTTTACTGCAAGTACAGCATCTACTACCATGTTGGCAAAGAAGTCACTGTCACTACAAGAATACTGTTAAGGATAACATAATCTAATACATGAAATGTAAATGCTATGTCTCACAACACCGAGAATTACAAATGCTAATAAAAATGCCATTTTTCTTCAGAAGTTAAATACTTTAGTCAGTATTTGATTTCTACACGATACCCATTCCTAATTTTCTCTGTGAAAGGATACACTCCTATGATTTTGGATGACATCGATGTTTTTGCTGCATTAATAAGACAGTCTTTGCCCAACTCATCTGAGTTAATTACCAAATTTTCATTGATGTAGCGAACTGCCTCCCTGTTGGGGAAAAAAACCTCAGTATTTTCATGGGATCATCAGAATTCAAACTGAAAGCTTTCAATTTGCAAAGGTTGATTAAAATACATATGAGTGTGCAAAACTTACTACTTCATGGATCATAAGTTCTAATTTCTTCTAGACTATACTATTGTGGCCATTCTGGTGAGTGGACCAACTATTTACTTCTGGAATTTTCCAGAAGAAAAGAGAACCAAAATGTTCTGTCTCCCAAACAGTAAATTGTATACAAATTAGAAAAATATCTTAATTTTACATTTTCAATGGCCCCACAATTCTATGCTTTCTAATATTTTAAAATGTATCACTAAACATTTAAAAATACACATCTAAACAGTTTTTAAACAAAGCAGAACATATCTATAGTGTACTTAATCACTAAACATAAAAGCTTCAAACAATTTAAAGATTTCATGGGCAATATAGATCAATCCTATATTCTAGCAAAATCCCTGTTATGCTGTGAAGATTGAGATATGCTGCCATCATGACAGATACATTAGCAGAACAGCTAGATACGTTTTATTAAATTTATATGCCATCCATATAATTGACAAATGACTCTGGGCACTTTATCATAAACACAGGTATAAAATATTAAAACATTAAATACCAAGTGAACCAACTTAAAAGACAGGACCAAAATACTGTGGGGTAGAGTTATAGACTGATTTATCTAAAGATAAATATTCATTTGGCCAAAGACCAAAGGATAAAATGGGAATAAATTGTTCCCTGTCAACGAAAGTGAGACTATTGTTGGCCAACTTGCCCCTTAACCCACAACTCGGGTTTAGGTAGCACAATTCTAATAAATTTCAAATTGTAGTATAATTCTCAAACATTAAGACAGTAACAACAATCTTTTCTTTCCATTAGTGAAGGGAAAAATCCATACTGACAAAGTATTGTGTACTTCATCTTTTACATGCTCACTCAAACCCCTGCATCTATGTTCAAAACCAGCTTGCTTGATATTGGGGGCAGATAAGAGCACTCTAGCAACATAGAACTATCAGTGAAAGGGCTCGCTCTATTTATCAGTTACCTCATCACTGATAGGCAAGGCCATCAATATTTGAAAAATAGTTATGTGGACCATTGATATTCTAAAAATGCTATATTGATTTAAAAAATGCATTAATGCAAAACTTAATTGTAAAATTTTCCCATTATATTTTATACAATTTCTCATTTGAAGTAAATTAGTAGGTCTTACTTGCAAGCAAGACGATATCCACTAATGACAGAAGTTGGATGAATTTTCTGTTTCACTAATTCATCTGCATTTTTCAAAAGTTCTGCAGCAACAATTACCTATGAAAGAGAACATTTTATTTAAAACTATTTTGTGAAAAAGTTATGCCCTTGTTACAAACAGTAAAAAACAAAACCAAAATAAAAAACACAAATTTTACTTCATCCTGAAAAACGTATAAATTGCATTTGCTTCAGGAGGCAGAGCTATTCAATTTACTCTAACTCACGGTCCACGATACAGGTGTACAGAACTTTTTCTTTTGAATACAGTTGAGCCTGAAGCTGTGCAGAATATCTCATTTTCTTGGAAATTTTCAACATTGAAAGAGCTATATTGTATTCCCCATGATTGTGGAATATAATCACAAATTAATGAGAAGCCAGGGAGGTAGAATGAATCAGCCAGGACAAAAAATAATCTGAAAATAATTTTGCCACATTGAAGGCAAGAAAGTGCACAGGCCTTTAACTGACATTTTAGATGCTGTTGACTGCAACTAAGACTGCCCTAGAATAGCCAAGAACATTGGCATGTAAAAATATCCCAAGGGAAGGCTACTCTAGAGTTACCTTGGGAATCTAAGAACATTTTCTGGATTTATATTCTTGCATTACAAACTATTTAATCCATCATTAGAGTTTAAAACGATTTCTTGTCCTCAAGTTTAGCATTTCTTTTAGCAGGGTGGGAAGATTAATAAGCAAACTCTGGCTATAGACAAGAACCTAAAATTGATTAGTTGCTCACATTTGTCACAATTAAATTGTGATGTTGATCACATCACAATTAAATTCATGCCTTCTTTTTCTGAAAGTAGCCCTTCGTTGGGACCAGCAACACTGTCACTAAGTGATGTGATCATAAAAGTACATTCACATGACCACACCAATTTACAGACATTTCCAGATGCAGTTGTTAGTAATCTCATGCAGTCAAAATCCCACGATTTGCTATCTTCTGCTGACTTCTCCATTGACTGTGTTTGTTGGAAGCCAGCAATGACGACCATAAATGGTAATCATGTAACTCCAGAACCCTGTAATCATTGTAACTGTGGACCAGTTGCCAAGGACCCCAAACTGTGATCACATGATTGCAGAGGACACTGTGACCATCACAACTTGAAAAACTGGCCCTAACTCTCGTTGTTCAGCATCATTGTATGTTCAACAGTCACTGAACAAATATTTGAAGACTACCTGCATAGAATTAAAATTACTCTATAATATGTTCTGCCACTTCATATTGGAAAAAGATATTGTTAGTCTTCTCCTTCAGACTTCAGCAGTTATTCCTTTATCCCATAAGCATAGCCATTTATTTTGTAGAGGAAATAAATGGTAGTTAAATGGGAATGTTTTCGTTTCATCTTTTAGAGGCAAATTTAACTAGCCCTAAAAATGGATTTAGAATTGTAGCGTCTGTGAAGAAACATCATACTAGTTCTTTGTATCCAAGTGAAACTGTATTTTAACGGAAGACAGTGCCAGAGCTATTGTTTTGGTACAATAAATTATTAACAGGGACAGAGGTTAATTTAACATACTTGCATTATAAAATTTAAGTTTTAAATACTATTAATGCTACTTCAATGTTGATATGGTCATGAGATAATACAATATAACCATACATACCACAGAAGTAGTCCCATCTCCCACTTCTTTGTCTTGCAATTCTGCTAGTTCACACAATACTTTTGCAGCAGGATGTTCTACCTCCAACAACTTCAGGATAGTTGCACCATCATTAGTAATGGTCACATCCTAATATTCCAAATACACAAAAATGATTCACGTAGCTTAATATCGATTGGATCACAGAATATAATAAATAGTTGCCTTTCAATTAGTAAACATATAGCTAACAATCCAACAGTAGGTACTGATAAATAATAGCTGCTTTCTTTGCATAATCTATGCTTTAAAAATCATGGTTTTGTCAATGGGCCTGGTGACTATAAATCGAAACAGATCCAATCAAGTGGCTGATTTGATTGTTCTGTTGATGCCATTGGGGTGTGTGGGGGTGGCAGTGGAGGGGGTTACATGATGGGTTTTTTAAATTTTGTAAGTCACCCAGAGCCACCTATGTGTGAGATGGGTGGCTATATAAATGTATTAAATGTATAAGAATATGCTACTATCCTTATTAAGCTCTAGAATTAGTATTTAATTTCATCCCACCCTTATTTTTTTATAAATAACATACCTAATCGTCCTTCCTCTTCCTATTTTCCATACAACCACTACTTCATGAAGTGGGTTGGGCTGACTGTGACTGGTTCCAAATATATTCCTGATATGGAAAATATTTTCCTGATATGGAAACATCAGTGTGAAAGTACCTCTATCAAACTAAAGCTAAAGAAGCAAAGGAAAAGGAACAGAGGAGCCTGAATGCCATATTTGGCTAATGCCTGGAATACTATTGGGCAATTTTTTTAAAATTTATTCTATTTATCCTGTTTTTGTTTATTCTGTTTCTATTTCTTTTTTATTTTAGAAATACAGTACAAAGTTAAAAATAAATGTTGATTTAGTGATGCAGTCCAAAAACTGCTACCAAGGCTTGTTTTGTTATTCCAGAATAAAAGAAGAAACTACTAATTTGGCTATTTATGATTGATTTCTGAGTATCCTAGACATTTTTGACACCTGTGGAGAAACTACATATATACAGAGGTAGAGGTAAGGGACTTTTTTCTTCTTTTTCAGATCAGGGAGACAGAAAGAATGCTGGGGTGGAGGGAAAACCCTCCCACCATATTAACGGCTACCTTGAATAAAATGATTGCTCGGCTTCCTACTTTTAAAATTAAGAGAGATTATTTTCTACCGGTAGTTTCAAAAAAAGAAAATCTACTTACACCAATGTCATCCACCAGCATTTTATCCAAGCCAACTGGACCCAGTGAACTCTTTACAATATTGGCAATTGAAGCAGCAGCTGTAACTGTTTAAATAAAAGATTGTTTTTTTTATAAGCAGAATTGTTTCCTAAAATTTTAACTGATGCAATGCAAGTGCTAAATACATGCTTTTAAATATTTTAAAAATAGCAAATAGATTTGGGCAATAAAACTAGCAATTACTACTTTGTTTAAAGTTTAACTACTGTCTCATTTACGCACAAGTATATTTTGCAGCTGAATTTGAAAACAAACTGTGTGGTGTAATTTATACAAAGCAGGAGCTTTATACAGACCATAGTTTGTGATTCAATTATTCAGTTTGTCATAAGCAAAATTTAAGACATTACGAAGACCTTTATGCATAATTAACTTCAGGGTTTTTACATCTATCAACAAAGGAACAATATGATTCAGTCTTAGAAATATTGTACTTGTCTTTGTAATGCTTTGTTCTGCCATTTCATATATAAAGAAGTTGATATTCATTCTTCTCCATCAGACTATGACAGACATTTATTTATCCCATAAAGATTATCTCTTATTTTGTAGTGCAAATAAGAGGCAGTACAATGGGACATATCTAACACCTAGCAATTTCTTCTGGAATTATTTTAACAAGGAAAATAAATGTATGACAATCCAATAGATTGAAATATAAGAGCATCTCATATATACTTGGATAATCAAACTCTATTTTTTACATTGTCTTTTAACACTGAAACAAGAGATGCATACATGCATAATGCCACAGGATCCAGAGTAAAAGAGACAGCATTTACAGAAGTTTTCTTCTCTAACATGTAAATATCTAAAGTCCCATAGTTCAGCTGGGCTCTTGGTAACCACATGGAAACGTTTTGTTTGCTTAACAACACAAAAGTGGTTTGTCACTATCTTTGTCCTCCTAAATTTTAGAACTTTAACTGCAATATAATACTGAGATTTAATAATCAAACTGAACCCAGTCCAGTTATTTTCTACAATAGCCTGCTTTGCATACTATTTCTTGCAGGAGCAGAAAGCTAGATACTGGTATTTAAGTAGAAACTGTGGCAAAACTTTTTACAAGACTGTATGTCTCTGAAATTTATTTCAGAAATGAGACATTTAATTTAAACATCTCTAACCAACAGAACTAACATTCTTCATGACATATAGGACATAAAGGAGTATCCAACTCTGAAAAAAATATGGTGTAAAAGTTAAGGACCGAAATGCTTCAAGCTTACTTTTAAACTGCTGAATAGATTCCCTTCACTTACAGGCTACTGATAATTTATCTTCCCTCCTAAAGAGATTCTGCATTCAGGTAGGATTAATGCTGATTCTCAACTGCCAGTGTATTTACAGGCAGTCCTCCACTTAAGACCACAATTGAACCCAAAATTTACGTTGCTAAGTGAGAAATTCGTTAACTGAGCTTTGCCCCATTTTATGACTTTCTCTGCCATACCTGTTAAATGTTAACAACTACAGTTGTTAAATTAGTAACTTGGTTGTTAAGTGAATCTGGCTTCCCACCCACCCTTGACTTTGCTTGTTAGAAGGTCGCAAACAGGAATCACATAATCCCAGGACACTGCAACTGTCACAAATCCGAGTCACTTTGCCAAGCATCCAAATGCAAACCTCGTGAACATTCGGGTGCTGCGACGTTTCACAGGTGTGACAAAGTCACTTTTTTTCAGTGCCGTTGTAACGAAACTCTCATACTCATGCGGGGCGTGACTCAAGTTCTCCCACATGGGAATCAGGGATAAACCGTATTGTCAGTTGCAGAGCGGGCAGGTCTAAATGGAGCCCAGGCAGAACCTAACGGGGGGGGGGGGGGGGGGGGGACCGTAAGGTTA
>JAPKID020002389.1:0-13376 GCA_026931265.2 Tropidonophis doriae | reverse complement strand
TTCAATAAATGGACATTTCTTTGAACTTTTACGTGAGGCCGTGAGTCATTTGAAGTTTCTCTTGGGAGCTTGACAATCAGACTGGTTCAATTTTCAGGAATTTCAGCTGGTCCTTTTTATTTTTACCAATAGGAGGTACTTAACTCTGGATAGTGAACTAAACTTTAATTTTTATCATCGAACCACATTTTGGTCTCCCTGACGCAAATAAAAATTCTTCTAATAGGGAATATGGTGACATGGTAGTGATTCAAGGTCAAATGACATCAAGAAAGGGCTTTCATCTAAACTTAATCTAAAGCCCTTTTATACAAGTGGCATACAATGATCTATCACGTCTGGTGATCCTTGAATAGAGTACTGTAAGATTTAGGCAATTATGATGCATGTATACTCCTCTGGACAGGTACAGTTGCAGACTCTAAATGGCTATTTTGTCAAGTAGACCTTCAATGTTAATAATAATCCTAAAAACCCTTGATTTAAACCATGATAATTTAGAACAAGCTGTAGGTAGATCCTAACTCATTTTGCCTTTAAAATGGAGTGGAACCATGACTTATTTTTGTCAGGCCATTTTCTGTAGGCTATGCCATGTGAAGAAATGTCCCCTTTCACAATGATATATAAAAGTAAACCAGCTAAAACAAATGTTTCTTTGCCCTTCAGTGAATACTTGAAGTTCAGCTTGCTTAGCTTTCCCACAAGCTTTTTATTGTGACATTCTTAAAATGTTCTTTCTGGGAGGTTCTGTACATCATTTTTAAGCTATCAAAAACTACCAGTATTGAACAAAGGGTTGCTATACTGAAATACAGGAAAAATGTATGAACAAGGGCAAAGTGTCATGAAACCAGCATTAATATGAACAGAATTCAAAAAAAAGATTTGAAGAATAATTGCAGAGAGATTTGAAGGCTCCTTTGCAGATGCTGAACACATGTTATAGTTGTTGATGTAAACTGTTCTGTGAGGACTGTTTTCTTTTGGGTTCCTTGAAAAAAAAAAGGATCCATATTTGGTTGCTAGTAGGTCTCACTCATTAATTTTTCCAGAAGAATGCATTCTCAGACAGCTGATAAACGGCTTCCATATTAAAGAATAAATTTCAGGTACTGATGTTTTCATTGAATTCTTCATTAAGTGAACATGGTGCTAAGAAAAAGCAGTAAAAGAAAATTACTTCATTGCCTCTTATTTTTTTCTCATGAAGATAATTATCAATTGTGATTAATCAATAGTTATCATAACTAATGGTAAATAAGGGCTCTAATGACAAGGAAATAGTTCTATCATTTCCTTTTTTTGGTGAAAAACTACTTGTAAGAGATAATATTCCAATATGTGTCTTTGAGACGTTGAGATGAACTATGAGTTTCTACTTTAGCTTAACTGACTGTTCAAGTCATCTAAGTAGTTCACAGTATTTAGCTCTTTATTCCAGCTTTTCATCTTAAGATATAAATAACACTTTTATTTCAGCCACCTTTTTTATATGTTAAAATAATTATAGGAATGACAAATTGCTTCCTTGTGTAGATATTTTTTTAAATAGGTAGTATAATGCACTTCATTAAAGACAAAGAAAAGCACTGGAAATCGTTTCATGTGTCACGTCTAAATTTTTATTGGCATTGACTTCTTTGTACATAAACTCACTACTTTCCATGAGAATGGGCAGTCATATAAATTAGATAATAAATTAAATAAACAAATTAGCCCAATACACATTAAGAATCATTAACACAGATTGAAAAAGCATTTTCAATCATGCATTTTCTTGAAAGCATCCAGAAAGTACCAAGGGTGCTTTTTCAGGAGGCAACTGGACTTTTTTGTTTTTTTCCTTTGAAGATGTTTCGCTTCTCATCCAAGAAGCCTCCTGTCAGAACTGAAGAAGCTTCTTGGATGAGAAGGAAAACATCTTCAAAGGAAAAAACAAGAAAGTCCAGCTGCCTCCTGAAAGCACCTTTGAGACAGCCATGATCTGGATGACTGAGAATCTCAATAGACATCCAGGTAGTAGGCAAGGGACCACCTTATGATACCAATATTCAAGATTTTATGTTTACTTCGTGAACTTTGTGAATTATGTCTATGAGTTTCCATTAATTTCTACAGACAAGGGTTGAATAGCACATTATCAGCTTTATAATCTACTATTTCCCTTCCAAATGCCACTTATGGTAGCAGAAGACTTTTACACATCCTGTGTCAATTTGTTGGGTTTTTTTTTAAAATAATGATCCTTTTTCCAAATATTAGGTGAGCTCCAATTGTAAGGAGCAGGGAAATCTATATTTTTGCTTGCTTTGTTCAAAAGTTGATTCTGTTAGTGTCTTTTGCAAAACACAATGTTACAGGATAATGTAGTTAGTATTGAATACTCTTAGTATAAAGGACCCTTTTAATGTTTTAAATTAAAGCTAGTGTGATATTGATTATGAAATTAATCATATAACTCAAGTTAGGTGTTTTACTGTGTATTCGAAAGAACTGAGAAATGCAATTAGAACTTTCATTATAACAGCACAGCAAATTATTTTTAGATTACAATACTGAGGGGGAGAGGGCTGTGAGTCATGTTACTTTGGACAGCAGCTGCAAAACATGGTTTAGTGTAGAAACATATGGGCTATTTTACTCTGATTCAGCATAGTTATTCCCATAAGGATTTTACTGAACTGGCTTCAGTTGGCTTGTAATAAACCAATATGGAAATTCTGCCTATATTTCTTATAAAATAAAAATGAGATTTGAATCTATGGAACTTTGTATTATATTTTTAAAATAAATAATCACATGGATCTTCAACGCTAACATGTTTGAAGACCAAGAAAAATAAGTTCAGTAACATTATGCTGTAGAGCATTTAATTCCCATTGATATAACAATGGGAAAAATAAGATTTTCATTAAGAAAATCATTTATAATACTAAATAAAACATTGGTAGTCTACTGGAATTATAACATTAGGTCAGTGCAAAATGACAAGGTGATTCAAGGTGGGGTAGTGATCTGATTTTCCAGACTGGAGCAAGGATCTGTTTTGCCTTAATAAAGCAATTTGTATGACCTCAAAAAGCTTTGGATTAGTGCAATGCCAGTAATACTGTAACATTATCTGAGATCTTTCATCCTGGGAATATTCTAGGCAGTGCAATATGAGAAGATAGTTGTTAATATTTTCTTGAAGTTTTCACCAATGGTTCACTAGTAGCTCAGTGGAACTACTCCAAAGCTGAAGGACTCTACTGAACCACTATCAGTAGAGGTGTCCACAGATGCTCATAGTTTTTATCAAATATGACGAAGCCAATGCTGCAGCCTAGTTCTCTCCATTTGAGGTCAACATGAGACAGCACAATGAACAGAAAAGGGACTGCTCTTATACTGCAACAATGCAATGGATGTCAGTCTGTCATTATTCTTTTCCACTGTGCAGATTCCAGGAATCATGGTCACCTTGTTTCACAGGTAGATGGTTGTTTCTAAAGATCATTTTTACAAGAGGCTGTTTTGGAAAACAAAATCCCTCTTCAAAGAGTCACATAGACCTTGATATCACTGTTTAAATACAAACGTTTTTCCTGTGTCTCAAGTTTTTGTTTCCACAATGAATTGGGCCTCTTGAAAGAAATGATAGGCAACAATGTGCCTGTGGACATCAGTAAAACCTAGGCATATCAACATTGTCAGGCTCTCAGGTTTTAATTTAAATTCATTATTTAAAAAATAAATCAAATATAAGCAGCATGCTGGAAATCAAAGCAGCACCCTACCTCCTCATCTCATTTTCAGCAATGCTTAGGGCCACAAAAGTTTCAGATAGTGGAAAGCATGCTGGGAAGGGAGGATAGTACATTTTCCTATTTTGGCTTCTAACCTTGCTTTAGAAGTCATTAATGAATGCCCAGGTTTTCTATGGCAGCCATCTTAGTAAATGCTATCCACACCCATTCTCACAATAACAAACTCAGAAAACTTGACAATGTCAGTCTTAAGGACTTTCAGTTATAGTTAGACTTTTAATTGAAACTTTTTAGTGATGGCTATCTTAATCAATGTCAAACTTCACTACTGCCATAAGGAAAGCATGTCTTCCTGCCTTTGTCACACACATGCTCCAAGTTTGAAATAGCTTCCCTAAAGGAATATGTCAGACTGCAACTTCTGAACCTTCCTCAAATTTGCTTCCTTCTGCAACCAGCACTGAAGGAATTGTTCTTGGAATGTTTTGATTATCTTTGCTTGTCTGGCATTGCCATGTCCCTTTTCTATGGATGTATGCTCCATTTGTCTTCTGGACCTTGACTCTTGACTGAACTGCAAACCACCTACACTGTGTCTATCAGGGGAGATCTCCCTTCCCTGTTTTTCCATAATATCTGTACACCACTTCTTTGCCTATTTTTGTAATTAACTGCTACACAACTCATCCGTAAATCATATGGAAATTTGATATGGTTTACTCAGTCTGGGACGGGTAGTAGTTTGTGTAAAAAGTTTATATACAATGTTTTTTCTGTAATACTAATGTAGGTTTGGAAAGTTTGGTCTACTATGAAAAGATCATTTTTCATTCAAAAATCCCCTGAACCAATATCATTTTGTAAGATTAACATCTTAACTAAAAAGTTGTTTTAACTGAATCTTCATTAAAATTTAATGCCAGTCAACTGTCAATGATTCTAAGAACTTTGGCTTTTTTGGCACATCAATAGTAATATATTTCCTTCTTTCTTGTTTCTCTTTTTCAGACAGCACTCATATTGTTTATCTTACACAAAACAACTCACAGTTTCCACAGAAAAGTCAAGATATAATCTTCACCAACAAACTGTAACCTTAAAGTTACTCTGGTATCTCTAGAGATACTTTAAGTTTATTGTTGGGTTATTTGCAACAGCACTTATGGGATCAACTGTCGCCCTTGGACTCTATTCTTTATACTTGCAGTGATCCTCTACTTCTTCCAATTCTTTATTACATACTTTTTTCACCCTCAGCTATAACAGGTCACACTGAAAAGGAAAACATTGACTTTCAGACTCTTGTTTTATGCTTTTCTAGAATGCTTTCAACTAACGGAGATTATGGGAAACAATTTTCCCCAAGCAACCTAAATTCCTTCAGAGTAAAGAAGCATCCCAGTATAATCAGATCAACTCCTCAAAGAGTTTCAGGAGGATGTTGTGTTTCCAGGCTTTTCACTAGTTGTTTGGGGGGATACAGTTGTGTGGGAGATGTCTATATGTTTAACAGGAGGGGGTTTGTTGGATTGTTTTTTTTCTGGAATCATAGGTATAGAAGGGATCTTGGAGGTCTTCTAGTCTAACCCTCTACCCAAGGCATGAGACCACATGGTTTTAATTTGATTAAAATTAATTAACTTAAATTAACTTAAATTTAAATTTCTGTGATACTTGCAAGACTTTTATTTTTTTAAAAAAAATATTATTTAATAATATTAAAAATTAACACAAACTGAAATAAAAAGAAATAAATTCTTCCCATATCTCAATATTCAACATCTATCCACACATTCAAAATAATTAAAGTTTCTCTACACTACAATATTAGCAAAAGAAGAATCATAAATGCTTTTCAGAATTTTATTGAAGTATTATTACCCTTATTTCAGATTTAAACAGTAGAAACAAACCCATTCTCTAGCCTTCTTCCTGACAAAGTGCTCAGAAATATACTTTTGTCTCTTCATTTCCATATTCCAAATTTTGCTGCTTTCCTAGTAGTTGCCATTCTTTTCTTTGTAATCCAGACTCAAAAAATGAGTCAGTGACTCTGTCTTACTTCCCCTCTCTCTTTGTCTCCCTTTTCAAGAAAATGAGAAAGAATTGATAGATAACAACAGAAATTTGTAAACAGGATTAAGAGGTGAAACAAATCTCAGCTGATATAGAAATATTAGAAAATAAACTATGTAAATTATAAAGTAGAGATGATAGTCAGCAAGGAAGTACAAATGCTAAACCAGAGGTCTGTATCCTGAGGCTCTGGAGCCAAATGTGTCTCTTTCAACCCTCTGCTGCATCTCCCAGATGCTTAAAATAGGCTTCACAACTAAGGTGACCAGATTTTCAAATTGCTAAAGCGGGACACCATTGATGGGGTAGGGGAGATGCTGCTGGCCCTCGCTGCGCAAAACTGGTGCCTTTCACACATGGTGCAGCGGCGGGGCGGGGCTTTGTGTGGCTAGCAGCAGCATCCCCACCTCTCCCGCTGCCGCTAGCCATGTGTGAAAGGTGCCGCCAGCTTCATAGCCATGCCCTTTAAATTTTGTGCAGCGGCTTCCCCCCTCCTCAGGCACGAGAAATTTAAAGGCCCCGGCTGTGAAGCTGCTGGCGCCTTTCTCACGCAGCTAGTGGTGGCGAGAGATGCCGCTGCTAGCCACGAGAAGCCCCCCCCACTGGTATATTCCAGTATATAAAAATAGGGACTTTTTAAAATTCCCACAGGATGCGGAACAAATTACTTCAAATCAGGACTGTCCCACCAAAAGCGGGACGTCTGGTCACCTTATTCACAACTGGCAATGTGCCCATCCACTTGCAATTTATTAAGGTTTTTGAGCCATCTTTTTTTTTCGTAGTTCAAAATGTGGTTGTGTGCAGAATTAAAAATTGGTTTTCTCTGTAGCAGTTCATTGATTTCATAAATGCAACACACGAAAGTTTTTTTATACATAGCATAAAGGTAAAAAAATAACGTATGCAGTGCTATCTTCATTTTAAATGTCAAAAGGGTTTTTTGGTCCTGGAGTTTTCTTTTCTGTGGGAGATGGGTCCAAATGGCTTTTTGAGTGTTTAAGGTTGCCGACCCCTGTGCTAAACAAAGAGATGATAATCCTGCTGATCTGAAGATTCTGCTTAACTTTAACAATATTATATCCAAATGTGTTTAAGAAAGTAAGATTTTTTTTGAACTCTGTGTCCTTAAAGGCTCTGTTACAGCTAAATTTTATGACTGGTATAAGACAAGATTTGTAATCATAAAAAGGAACAAACTGTATATTTTGTGATTAGACAGAAGGATAGATAATGCACTAAGTAGGCTAATAGTTAATGGTTGAGACAAATTGTGTATAATGTGAATCACTTCAACTCTGCAGCACTACATTGTTTTAAATGTTAAAATAAAATAAAAAAAGGCTCTTACAGCTGAAAACTATTTTCTGTTCTTCATTTCCTGGTAACTTGAATGACTAGTTGACAACAAGAACCTTTAAATCCTGTGGTCTCCAGAGCAGCAGCTGTCTGGAGTATAAAAAGAGGGAAAAAAAAGCCCAACAGGCCAACTGGAAGTTCAGAAACAATCATTTCCAGCTTCTGTAGGGCCCCTGGAGCCTGGGGGGGGTGAAAAATCGCCCCCTCAAGGGGCAGTGTTTGTGCATGCATGTGCAGGGAGTCGCACGCATGTGAGCATGTGAGTGGGGCACATTGAATTGTGGGTGTGGGAACACATGCATGCGCGATAGCATGTACACACAATTTTGGCATGCCTTTAGAAAAAGGTTCGCCATCATAGACACCTAGAAAAATCCCAGCAATATTAGAGAATTTTGCTTTTGAATAGACATGCACAGGACTGTAATGTAATATAAAACTCAAAATGTATTGAATGGTTTAACCTAATTGATGAATTCATGTAATATAATGGAATCAAATGTCTTATGCTGATCTCCCTGTCTCCTTAATGCAAATACAGTAATCAGTTTAAGTTTAATAAAATTGTATTAGTATAAATGGATACTGAATATCCTTGAAAAATGTGCATTGCCAACAAAGGATATGGTAATAGATAAAATCTACATAAGAAAACAAGATTTGGGCGCGAGGATTTTATTTTGTAGCTCATAGATATGATTTTTAAGTAGATATTGATAATTTTTATTTTATTCAAACAAATGGCATTCAATATAAATAATATTGGCAATTTGCATATATGGGAAATATAAGTTGCTATTTAAATTTAAAGGAAATATGAATATAAAAATGAAAATAGCAATATAAATATGCATTTCCTCTCATATCATGTCATTAGGAGAATGTCCATATTTTAAATAATATTGCCCTGATAACTTTCATCCTGATTAACTGTATGGAACAAATTTTACCCTTCACAATAAATAACTCTACTGCATTGTGAAAATGCATTCTATTTCCTTGGCAATTTAGAGATTGTATCATGCACATGCCAGCTCTCGCTCTTTCTCCTCCTCTTTTTGTAATATACACAACTATTTTTTCCATTTTTCTGCCGGGATGAACATAGATGTCTACACAATGGCTGATAAATTTAGCAAGATAAAAAATGTTCAAATACTACATTAATTACACACTGATTGTGTGTGTGTGTGTGTGTGTGTGTGTGCACACACACACATTTATGCATGTATGTATATTTTTCAAAATTGACTTTCTAGTCTCTTTTAGGGCTATGATTCATAAACATGTTTTGACTGATGGGATGTTGCTGATAAACATCATGTGTCTGTGTATTTTGTTTTATATATACAGTAAGTTCTTTCTGCCCAAAGCAATATTTGGTGTGGTTCACATCTTAGCTTAAAAACATTGTAAAAACAATATCCTTTTTTTGGGAAACAGGCAATAACCACAACATAATTCATTTAATAAGTAGCACACATTATTAGTCCTGGACAAAGAGGCTCCAAAAATGTGACACAGTGTGTGAAGTATTACAATCTATGACAAAAACATCTTTGTCTAAAAATTTCTGCAGCGAGGAACCAGTTTCTCTGCTTTGCCCAGTTTCTTTATTCAACTTGTAGGATTGAAAACTCTCACTGAACCAATAATGGATTTTATTCCTTGCAATAAATGTGTGAATGCTATACCTCTGTTTATGTAGAAGTCAGTATGTATGCTGGCCAAAGATCACATTCCCAACAATGGCAGAGATCTGTGCAAAACTCTATAATGTATAGATTAAGTGCCTCCAAAACAAGGCAATCAATTTTTAAAATGTTTTTTTTTATTTGTAAATACTCAAACCATATTTCAACACAAATTTCTCTGTTCCATAGTTCCATACAAATGCACATAGATGGATGCAGAGATTACAAATACTCTATATAAATTTACATTGATGTAAAATTCTGAGCCTCTTTGTGCCAGAAAAGTGTCTCACCTCCCCCCAGGAAAATAATATTCAAGCTCAAGATGTCATCAGCAGGATTCCTTCATCGAATGTTGATGTATAATCTCTCTGTGGAACAGCTTAGGCTGATAGAAAGAGAGTTTGTCCAAAGCTAAGCTGTGGAAATACATCTATTTCACTAAGGTTACTCACCTTAATATGTGGATAGAATCTGAGGTCATTGATAAATTGAAGGTTGTTTGCTTAATTATTCCTGCCAGCAAAGAGGCTTTTGCGTTGGGCTGCAGTTACAATATGGCCTATGTGTACATGTTCAAGGCTGATTTAGGGTTGTTGCAACTAGGTGGAACCATTACTGCATCCTACACTGTGAAAGGGTTGATTGGTTAGCATAGGTTGCAGATGGCTAAAGACTGCCTGATGCAAACACTTCCTCAATCCCAAGTGTCTTTATGCACAAGTGTGCTTTCTGAATGCCAATTGGTTATCCAACATGTTCTATGGTTTGCCTCAGGCCAAAACGTATGAATGCAACATCTATGCAACATTTTACAAATGATAAATGTATATATTTCTTCACATTCAGTGCCAGAGAAGTTAACTCAAACTTTTACTCTACAGTAATAATCTGTGACTCAAGAGGCTATTATTTCCAAATGAATAAGTTTCAGCAATGTGGTCTTGTTCACTCCAGGTGCCAGTCTCACATTAAACAGAGTGTTTAAGACGTTGCTACCAAGCTGAGATTTTGTCAACATAACAAACAATTGATCATGATACTTGAAGCAAGCCATATGTGCTTCTTTATGATTGAACACATCTCTCTCTCTCTCCCCATAATTACCTTTATTCATCACAAGGGATTGAAGTCATTTGCAGTAGATAATTAATTGTTTGGAACAGTTTCTCAACCTTAGCAATTTTTAAGGTGTGTGGACTTCAATTCCCAGAATTCCCTAGGCAGCACTGGTTCTTCACCTGGAAGCACATTAGTGGTCCAACCTACAGAGTATTAGAAAAATGTTAAAACTCATGTTAAATGTTAGTTCATTTTTAATGTTATTCTTTTAAAAAAACAAAAATTAACCTTATGTATTAATTTTAATAATAGTTATATTGGGTTTAACAAGTCATTAAATTCAAAGATGCAAAGTAGTGTAGAAAGTTAATTAATTATACAAATAAACAAATATAATGCATTGGGAGGGAAATCCAAATAAAATGGCAGCATTCACCAGTTGGACTCTCAAGTGGGATCTTACCTGTGTTTGGTCAGATTCGACCTCCACCTGCTCTCTCGGCGTCTCCTGCGGCGTTTCATCCCCCTCAGCTCCTCGGAAAACCAAGGAGCCTGGGTGGATCAATGCCGCGTGAGAGGCTGCAAGGGCGCGACCTGGTGGCCGCACTAATGTGGCCACTAGGTCCTCAGTTGAGTTGCGGGTCAAAGTCACAGGTAATGGCCCAAGCTCCATCTGGAACCTTTCAGGGTCCATCAGGCGCCTGGGACGGAACCATCTTGGGATCTCCCCACCCCTGCCTAGGGCCCTTGGCTGATGAAATGCGCAGTAACCTGGTGGGCACATTTTCATGAGGAGGAAGTCCTCTCTCATGGCCCAACCAGGTCTCCGTAATAACCGCCAGGTATTGCCTCTTCCCCACTCCTGAATTGCTGGGACATGCAATTCTGCTCTGCTGTGTTTTGATTCTGATTTCTTCCCCTTAAAAATACACTCTATTCAAGTCCTCTTAGTCTTCTTCATATTCAGAGTTCAAGGGGCAAGATTTTAGTCATCAGCCAGTCAAGGAATGCAAACTGGCCTCCCAAATAAGTTCTTGGCCAAATGGAAGGGCCTGAGCAGCTCAGACAGAAGAGAAACACCACCACCAGCTGTAAGTCTTAGCATAATTTGAAAGATGAAAATGTTGCTGATATTTTTTTCATATTGTGTTACAGATAGTCCTTGTTTAATTATCACAATAGGGACTGCCCCCAACCTGTTCCCCTCAGAATATTGCTCCCAACAATCTGGGCCCTCATTTTACACACTTCGGAAGAATGGAAGTATGAGTCAACCTTGAGCCGGTGATATTTGAACTGCCAAACGGCAGCTAGCAATCAGCTGAAGTTGCCACAGTATTGCATTCTAACCACTGCATAACCTTGGCTCTATTAAGTGAGATATTATATGATTGCGACTTGTGATTTTACTGTTGGTTTTTCCATTGATTTAGCTTTTAAATAGCTGTTAAACAGGACATTTTAAGGACTATCTGTATTTGAAAGTGTAGAATTGAATGATATGCATCAAATAGTTAGCCAAGTGATTTTCTTCTCCTTGCTTCAACAACGAATTTGATATTTCCGATTGGAATTTCCAAATCTTGCTTGCCCCAACTGTCTTGACTCATCGACCAAGATTTGTGCCATTCATTCAAGTATATACTGTACATTTAGATTTAATTGGCTTTTCTCTTCTTAACTTGTGGTATATTGCTGGGAGAGGGACCTTGCCAAGCTGAGCTCTGATTGAACCTGCACTTGTGCTTCCTCAAGTGTACTTTCTTCATTGAATTACAGTTGCAACATGAGGCTCAGAGAGGTCAACATCTCCTGTTGCTGATTCAGTGTGATCCCTAACATCTTTGCTAAATAAGAAGGCTCCCTAAGAAGTAATGGTGTTATGTTCATCCACACTACTTTTATTTTTGCATAATGACTGTATTGGGTTCAGAGGCTTCCTTGAAAATAAAGATTCTTTCCTTGGCTGAAAGTTTACTTTAATTCTGAAAAAGTAATAATAATAATATTTCTAATGACATCATCATCATTAAGTTAGACTCCCATTATTTCTCTCTTATAATTCAGAACCAATCCACTACATCACCTTTTCTTTATTGGGGCTCTGTAGCAGAGGTGGTATTCAACAGGTTTAACCAGTTCTGGAGAACCGGTAGCAGACATTTTGAGTAGCTTGGAGAGGCAGTAAATACCACCTCTGACTGGCCCCACCCTCATCTAGTCTCTGCTGCCCAGCTGATCAGGAGGGAATGGGGATTTTGCAGTAACCTTCTCCTGGAATGGGGAGGGAATGGAGATTTTGCAGTATCTTTCCCCCACCATGCCCACCAAGCCATGCCCACAAAATTGGTAGTAATTTTTTTTAATACCACTACTGGTCTGGGCTTCCACAAGACTTGAGGTTCTACAAGCAATCATGACTGAAACAAAATAAAAATAAAAATTGGGATTGCATGTGTGCTAGTGTGTGCTGTGCTGGGAATTTTTATTTTTGTGTGATTCAGCTGCTCGCCTGACACTTTGCATTTGTAAACATTGTAAAAGATGAATTGTATAAGCCAGAAGTCACTTTTATTATGAAGTTTTTGTATTTTTTACATTTTTCTGTGCAAAAATTCCTTGAGACCTGAACAATATTACAAGGTTTCCTCAAGAGTAAAGTGATAGAGAAAAGCTACTCTACACTTTTGCCTCTAGTAAACTACCTTGGCTCAGTTTTATTACATTAAAAAAAAGAATCCGCAAACAGAAAACTTGGAGTTTGTGACTGAAAGCAATTAGCAAACCTCATGTTCACAATATTGTGTATATTTTGCGGCACAAACATTAAAGCTGTGAAATAGCATGTGAATAAATATATTTCAAAAAGCAATTCTAAACTACAAGAAGATATATTTCCATTCAACCAATATATTTTACAATTACTCATGTGGGCATTTTAGGAATTCAAAGATCCAATTACATTACTGGTTACCATGGAATTTTCTGAGATGGAGTTATACACAGGGCAACACACATTTTAATAACTTGGAACCAAGTTATTGAAAAGGCATACTGCACAAGGAAAACAAGCCTAAATGTTTTAAAGAAATAAAACCAAAACAGGCTTCCACAATGGTTTCAAATAACAACAGCAGTATCTATAATTATTCTGACTGTTTGTCAAAGCTCGATGAATGAGAAGAACTATCTTCAGTGAGGTTTTTATTGTTGTTGTTATATAGGAATGGTAAAAAAATAAGCATTTTTGCTCAGTTTCTCAGTTTCTAACCAGAAGTTTGATATTTATTTAACTTTAACTTTTAACTTTTATTAGATTTCTATCCCGCCCTATCTCCCAAGTGGGACTCAGGGCGGTGCACAGGAATTTAAAAATCTAAAAATACAGACAATACAAAATTCTACAAAAGTTAAAACTAAAATTAAATAATTT
>JAPKID020002388.1:0-13376 GCA_026931265.2 Tropidonophis doriae | reverse complement strand
AAATCTTTTTTTTTTGTATGAAGAATTGATATCTGTATTATGTTTGATGGAATAATAAAACTTTTTACAAAAAAAAAGAAAAGAAAATACAGTAGAGTTGAAAAGATTCTTGAAAATAAAACAAGCAGAGAAATAGGGAAAAATATACCATGTCATTAGATGGCACAAATGCAACTTTTTCTCTCAATTAAAGCGTCTTTAACAATAAAAAATATTGAATCTTTGTGAACTACCTCATATTTCAGAAACTTTCAAAAAAAACTATGCCAATTTTAAGATAATGAAAAAATACTTATAATGGATTTTTCATTTCAAGATAGGTTCCTAATATCTTAAAAATTAAAACATTTGTGGTTCTACATTATCTTGCAGCCATTTTATCTTTGAACTTTTAAATATTTTTTTCTTTAGTTCTCTACCTGCTAATGTACTGCCTTTCACATTCATAAGTCATCTGGACTGATCTCATCTACACACCCAAATACTGTATTTTTCGGATAATAAGATGCATCTTTTCCTCTCAAAATAGAGGCTGAAAATCTGGATATGTCTTATACACTGAATACAGCATTTTTGGCCTCCTGAAACCCTGCCTCCTTCACCAAAATGGCCATACATAGCCTTTAGGAGGCTTATAGAGGGCTCCTGGGGGCTGGGGAGGCAAAAATGAGTAATAAACAGGTCATTTCCCCCCCACCAGCCCTCAGGAGCACTCTATAAGCCTCCTAAAGGCTATGCATGCCCTTTGTGGACAAAAAATGAGCCTCTTTTTGCTAAAAATTGGCTGATTTTGGGAGGTCTACAGAGTGCAAAAACTTTTATTTTTAATTTGTCTCTTCAAAATCTCGGTGCATCTTATACTCAAGTGCGTCTTATACTTTGAAAAATATGGTACTTCACAAAGTCTTCTAATGAGCTCAACTATCTCATAATAGTTTTTTTTAAATAATACCTGCAAATTTGGGGTGATTACCTGATATTTTTTAGCCAATAAATTAAGGATGGGAAACTAAGAAGCACAATCCATGTGATTAAGTTGATGACAGTGACATGCATCTTAAGGCTATCTATAATGCTGTCATTGGCAATGGTGGTGCTAAATGAGTTTCTTGCTTCTGAAGGGCAATCCTCTGATCTGCAGCTGTTCCTCTTTTCATTTTTTGAATCATCTGATTTAGGTTCTGGGTTCTGTATGGGCTATAAAAATATAAGTATATTTCAGGTTTTCAGCATTAGTTTATACAAGTATAAAGAGTGATTTGAAATGTTCATAAAATAATTTAATAACAGCATGCCATAATTTAGCCGTTTAAATTCATGAGATTATATATTATTGTTTTATTTTAAATCAGATTCCTTCCTGATGAAGGATTATTGCTATTTTGAATTGCTGTCCCCATCTTGGTTAGTTCTTGCAGCTTATCACACATTCTATGGCAAAATGTTGCAGGAGATACTAAAATTAAATTAAAACATAAATAAATAGCTCTTTGTGTGTGTTTTGGGGAACCACCTTGCCCTGAACAGAACTAGATCATTTCTTTTTCTCCAATCCTTTCCCTTACATATTGTGATTTTTAGATCAGGGATCTCCAAACTTTCGAGAACCCTATTTTAGATTGATAATTATACCATATTTTTCAGAGTAAAAGACAAGTTTCCCCTCCGCCCCCCTAAAAGAGCATAGAAATGTTGGCGCGTCTTATACACTGAATACAGCCATTTTTAACTTCCCGAAGCCCCTCCCACACATCCCATTTTTGTGAAAAATAGGCTTCAGCAGGGCTGGGGGAAGGCAAAAACGCCCCCGTTTTGGTCCTCCTGGAGGCCGAGGAAGACCAAAACTGTTTTTTCTTACTTCCCTCTTTGAAATCTTGGTGCGTCTTATAGTCCGAAAAATATGGTAATTATTGTTTCTTCTGTAAAATACTCTGAGAAGAATGGAACATAAACTCTGAAGAATATACAAAAAGCTGGAGAGCCAACAGTGACCTAACCAATGCAATAGTCCTCATATGAACCTATTTTCTGCCCCACTTCCTGTTATGATGTTCAGTTGCTCAAATGCTTGAATTTCCTCTCATGGTGCTATCTTGACACTGCATTGTTATGAAGAATTATTCAAGCACTGGAAACACTAAAATAAAACAGCAAGTAATCTATTTCTTCTTTTAAAAAGAAGCCAGGAGTTCAGAAACACAAGATCAGAGTGTCAAACTAAACCTGATCTAATAGATTTTTTTTCAGCCTTTCACCGTGGGGGCGGGTATAGTAAATCCCCATAAAACAATGTGGAGTAATGATATTCTGCAAGCAGTAGGCAAGAACAGGAACTCCGTATATGTTAAGACATTAATGTTCTTAAGCCAACCACAAAAAGTATACAATAAACAGACTTACCGCATTACAAACACTTAGTCCAGATCTTAAATGTGAATGAAAATTAACAACCTGTAACAACAAGCATATATTTTAGTTCTGCCACAACATTATATGCTTATGATCATAGCTTCCTAAAGTTAATGGTTGCACTTTACAATTCTGTGCCTCTTTGTTCTACAGTTCCCTCTTTAAATATTTTTAAAGCTCTTATTCGGCATCTTTGTGGTTTCCTTATATTGTCTGAACACTTTGCATTCTTACCATATTATTGAATTCATATATAATCCCTGCAGATCTGGAAGTTCTTTGGGATTTTACTGCTACATTATTTTACAATCCATTCTTTCTTCCTTGGATAGAAAGAATAATGAGCAGGGAGCATAAACCTATTTCAGGGGCAAAGGGACAAATTGTATAACCTAGTTAAGAATTATCCAATAGCTCTCAATCCTAGTGACTTTTCCTTAGAGGCACGTCTGTATTGATTACCAGAAACATCAGCAGTAAAATTTTACACACAGGTTGTACGTAAACTCATATATGGGCAGGATGGATGATCTAAAGGCCAAACTAGCAAAAACGTATGATCTTCCATTCTTAACATAAACTAGTGAAAAATTAACTAGACAACCTGTAGCCTAAAAATGTCAATAGTATGTTTGTATTATATCACATAACTTTTATTGTTTAAATACCTTGAATATATAATGAAAATAAGTCATCATTATTGCCAGTGCTCCACAGGTAGTCCAGCTAAGAAAAAATATTGAAACTGTAACACAAAATCTTAATCGAGTAATCAGACGGTTGTGAGATGGAGGTCCAGAGGGTCTAACAAATACAAAATAAACACATTTATGTAATAAAATATTAATTATATTACAAAACAAAATGTCAGAGTTCAAACTTCACATCAAACTATGGTTTATGGTAAGTACTGTTGTGACTCAAGCTGCAGACTGACATTTTAGAGCTCTAACATTCAAATGTTGCTTGAAAGTCGCTTGGCTGTTTTCCATTATTTTATTACTCAATATTAAATTGAGATTCAGTACATCAGTAGGAATCAACATTCTAAATGATTTTCTATTTAATCACAACCTTGGTTTTGCTAAATAAGAAATGCTAAGGTTTTTTTTTTAAGTTTTATTGGTTTTTACACTAAGTTTCTTAATCATAGTTTGCCATGATACCTAAATGCATAAGGACACAGGTTATGCATAATGAGCTTTCCCCCCTACAATAAACTCTTTCATGATTTTGCTGCACAGTTTACCATTATATGGTGGATTTTCAACATTTTGGCTTATTTTCTTTTGAGACCAGGCATTAGAATTTCTTTTTAAATGTGAACCAGTGTGTTGATAGAAAAAAGTGACAATAAAGGCTATCTCGTCTCATCTCATCTCATCCCACCCCATCCCATTTTATCCTTTTTCCACTTCGTATGTAATATCAAGGTATTATTTGTAACAATACACGGAGGGAAATAATAGAACACACACAAAAAAGAAACAAATGAACAGCTGATTGTTCTACTTAGCATAAAATTACTGTTTAAAAGTATCCTTTAATTAAACTACAAATTTGTTTATAGCAAGAGTAAGCAGGCTGAAGTAATTCAAACTTCAATACTCCTAACAAATTGGCAGCCTACACCTACGCTTTGATAACCTACACTAATAGGAATGAAATCTAAAACATCTGGAAGCTGCTATATTGCTTATACTTGGTCTATGGCCGTGATGGCGAACCTATCGCACAAGTGCCTCAGGTTGCATGTGGAATCATTTGTTAGGATATGCGAGGTGTTGCCCTGTCAGCTCCAGCACGCATGCACACGCTAACCAGCTGACTTCGGCCTTCTTTTGAGGACGTTTTCTGCTCTCTGGAGCATGAAAAACCAGCCCTAAGGGCAAAACAGAAGTTCAGCAATGGACTTCCTATTTGCTCGTAGGGCCATTTTTCGCCCTCCAGAGCCTTCACAAGGCTTCCCTGAAGGCTCTGTAGGGCCAAAAACAGCACTATGGCAAAACTGAAAGTGACTTCTGGTTTGGCCATAGGATCAATTTTTTGCGCTCTGGAGGCTTCAGGGAAGCTCCTGAAGCCTTCGGAGGGCCTCCAGGGGGAGGCAGGGAAGGCTGTTTTTGCCCTCCCCAGGCTCCTAGAAAGCTTCTGGAGCCTGGAGGTGGGGGAGAAAGTGTGCCAAAAGTGAGGGGGGAGTGCTGGTCACACACGCATGCGCTTATGGGTGTGGCCTGCCTGTGCACGATCTCCCTGCGCTCCCCCTGCTTTTGGCATGTGACCAAAAATAGTTTCGCCATCAGTGGTCTATGGTATACGGGTGGGAGGATTTTATCCATTTGTATAATTTGTATAATTTGCTTATAATATATATTGTTATAGTTCTTCCAAATGAGTTTAAAATTTAACAATTGTGAATACATTCTATGCATAACATATCCTGCCTTGCTTAAAAGACTGCTTCTGAATTCAGAAGTACTTTTCAGGAAGATCAATAACTTTCTTGATAACAATAACAATGTTTGAAAAGTCACAACTTTTCAATTTCAAAATATTCCCAACAAGATCCACAGCATCTTGGAACTATGAATAATAGACCCCCACTAGATTATTTGGAGGGGTTTTTCTTGTTTGTCAATGAAGCAAGAAATGAAGGCATTTTCTTTGAGTTGAAGCATAAAGGACAAAATTTGTATGTCTGAAGTCTCTTCCCACATGCCAAAAATGGGAATTAACTACTTACCTTTTCTCCTTTTTGTCCTAATCCAATTAACAACTCTAGAGAATTCAAAAGTTTGCACATACTTTTGTGATCTTTTCATTGGCCTAGCAAAAAATTACTAGGTGTTATGAGTTTTAGACTGCTAAATTGTTTAGAAAAGAAAACCAATTAGTTTTGTTTTTGTATCTCCAATGTAGAGAGTAAGATCTAAACAGAGGGGGAGAGAGATTTTTCTTCCTAATTTTCTTATTTTTTTATTAGAAGATAAAAGTTCTATTCTTGGTGATCTCTACACACATCCAAATAGTTTACTTGGCAGGAATATGTCTGTGGTGTGTGGGTGTGAGTGGGTGTGCACGTGTATTGTTAACTTTCCATTCTCCAAAAAGACAATCAAGAAATGGGTCATGTTTAGAGTAAATATGACTCATTTCCAATCTGTCAAATTGCTGGAGTCATTTTATCTTTTGTGCAAGTGTTGCCTGTAAAACACAGAAGTGTAGTAAATAATCGATTCCTGTTGCCTTTTAAGTGATACAATAGTTTGTATGTAATGCTAGTAACTATAGGTTCAAAGAGTGTTGCTTTTGCAACACTAGGGCTTAGGGGCTATATAAAAAACCTTTGCATTGTGCTTGTGATATTTACAGGTGTTTCAGTTTTAAGATGATTTTAAAAATATCAATTCAGAAAATATTCTTGCATTGTTGAATACGGCAGAGAGAATATATTTCTCAGCAAGTTTACCAAATGTTGTTTCCAGCAATACCACTAAACATTTGCATTTATTTATTGGTTTTTACCTTGTCAAAACTAAGTGCAATGAAGATAAAAGCCTTATAGATGAGTCAAGAAGTATGCCACCCCAATAGGCTATGCCAGTCCCAAACATAAAGAGAATCAGGGATACAAAAGGAAACCACAAGTCCTGGTTGTTCACTGTGATACGATCCAGATCTGAATTTCTGAGTCCTTTAAACCAGTTAAGTCTAAAAAAACAAACCAACAGCATGATAGTTATTTGGTTTGATTACCTGCATTTTCCAAACTAGTAATTAATCTTAGCTGCAAAATTAATGTTATAAATAGTAACAAAAGTGCTAATTTTTGAGAAAAATTATATTAAATATATTAAAAAGAAACATACCCCAACAAGAACTTAATCATGTATGCTATGGGTTCTACTTTATAAGGTTTAGCTGCTTTAGTAAGTGTAGGAATGAAGTCTGAACACTGACCTGGAACAAAAGGAAAAATATCTGAAACCACATGTTCACAAATTAAATGATAAAGTTAATCTTTATCTTTTTAGAGTACATTTGAAAATGCTTAAAAATTATACTATCAAAATCAATTACTTCTCAGACTCTCTTTTTATTTGAGCACAAAAAGAAAAAAATTCACTCAGATACCAAATATCTATATTTAAATTAAAATAATGTTTAATTCCATATGCATACATTCCCATGTTCAGTTTACAAGTCTTATTAAAAAGCCCAGTATAATGCAATTATTTAGAAATATGCTTTTCAAAAGCTTTATTCCTTCAAGTTATGATAATTCATTCAGTGACCATTTGAAATTACGGAGGCACTGAACAAATGTACTTTAGCGCAGTCCCTGAAGTTATGGCCACATGATCAACCACAGGGATGCTTTAACTCCTCTTACTTGCCTATCTCTTCCCCATTTCTGCCCTTTTGGCTCCCAGCACACCTAGTCCCCTGCTTCCCTGTGCTCTTCCCACTCTAGGTGATCTAAAGGCAGTTTGGGGGGCATTGCAGAAGAGGTAGTCCCTTACATTGGAAGAACTGAGGCTCGAGGCTGGGAGGAATCTAGACAGGAATGGCTTGGATCAGGATGGGTCCTTGGCTGATGACTGGTGGGATTCAACAACAACAAAGGGAGACCGGGATTGCTGTCGCTAAGGGATGCAGTCAAGTGGAATTTACAACTGCATTGCTTAGTGACAGACATTCTGGTCCCAATTGTCATTGCAACTTGAGGGCTACCTGTGTTGTAAAAACCTTATTTTAAAATATGATCCTGTTAAAGTCAATGAGCTATGAAATATTCTTAATTCACTAATTACTAGTAATGTCAGCATTTATCTCTTTACATTCTAAAAGGAATTTGTTTCATTATAAATAGTTTCAAACAAATGTCAGCCTTGTTTTAAAAGCAATGATACAGAACATAAAGAACATAAAATGAAATGCAATGTGAACTAGTTTTTTAGCGATAAACAAACCTTGCTTAAAAATCTTTTCATGTAATGTTACCTGTTGACACTAGGGACCTTAACTGTCTTCTGTAGGCAAGAAGAATATTAGAAATAATGTACATAGGAAGAGTGCCACCATGGAATCTTATCACCTACAAAACAAAGATATTTTTTTGGAAAACAAGAACATGGAGAATTCATTTTATCTTTCCCTTTATTCTTATACTAACTACCTCAGTCATTCTTACAATTTTGTACAGAAATAATAAAGTGTCTTGCATGAGATCATCCTGCATAGTCATGGAAAAAGCAAGACTTGCATAAAAAATTTCCAATCCTAACTAATTCATTCTCAAAAATCTATTAAGGGAAAAAGATTAGAAAGTGAATCTATTTTCTCATTGATTTGTAGGAAGATCATATGTTCCAATGTAAATATTAAAGAATAGCAGGACAACATGAGTTGCAGAAAACCATATGTCTATGAGTTTTAGTAAGTGCTTTAAGCCCAAAAATTGCAATTGAGTCCAACCCTTTATTTTAGCTTACACCTAATAGACAGAATCTTGCCAAGCTAAAGCTATAACCCTCTAGCCTAATGGTTCTCAACCTGTGGGTCAGAACTCCTTTGGGGGTCGAAAAACCCTTTCACAGGGGTCGCCTAAGACCATTGGAAAACACATATTTTCAAAAAAATACTGAAAACGTAAAATAATTTTATGATTGGGGGTTACCACAACATGAAGAACTGTATTAAAGGTATTAGGAAAGTTGAGACCCACTGCTCTAGCCTATTAGATATATACTGAGAGATTCTAGTTCAGGACTGCAGTTTCTTGATTTGAGCTTCTCTCTGGAATATACTGCCTCCTTCCTGAGAAAGCTCTGTGCTGCCAAGATTTGCTTCCACTGCTTCTTCAGGTGGATATTCCCTCATAATATGTATGAGATCAGATCAGCATAAATATTAATATCAAAGCGTGGTTAGCAACTTACAAAAAAAATGGAAATGTTCAGATTACTTTGGGGCTTATTAGAGCCATGTGCCCTGGTGAGTGATCAGAATCTAATCTTCATTTATTTTTTTTAAAAAGCATGGACTGTGTATGATATGTGTACCCAAAGAATCTAGAATGTGACCACTTATGTGGAAAATGTTTAAAATAAGGCAATATGGATTTAAACAAAACTAATCTGGGAATTTTAATACACTAATAGACAATATCAGCTGCCATTTTGTTGCTGTCCCATCCCGCTCCAAAACAGCTAATTGGAGTTTTTTAATCTGTTTAGAATGTTATTATCTGGAATATTATCTGGACTAGGGCCTAATGGAATGTCAGAATTGTAATGAATAATAAATAGGAAGCTGGAGTGAACCCTTTTGGAATATTGGGGTGTGACACCTTACTTAAATGTGTTTGGAGATCCATATCCTAAATTCATTTTTGAAGGTAATTTTAATATTATCAAAATTTATTTAGCACAAACCTTCCACAGAGAAGTCTAGAAAATAAATTTTATTTATGGCTTTATAAAGCCATGATTATTTTTTAAGGCCACAATTAAGCTTTAAATAACACACACTGCTGTAATAGAAACTGATCAATTAAAATATATCAAATTGAATTAAATTGCAAATCTTACTTCTCTTAATCTATTTAAACGTAATTGTGTATAAGCTATTAAATAAAATCTTACCTGACCAAGGACCTGCAGAAGAGAGGTCTTGACAGTTACCTAGTTTAACACATACATGAACGAGTTATTATTTAAAAACAAATCTTTGAGATAAAAAATTAAAAACTTTTACTGGAAAGATAAATATAGTAAGTGCCCATAGTACCAAAATCCCTTCTAGTTTATTTAGATTGTGCATCCACCACAGTCTCTCCTAAATGAAGACTCCTTGTCCACACTGATCCACATTTTAAGTGATATAAGATTCCTAACATGCTTTACAAAAACAAACATTACTTCTGAATGTTGTATTTCATAGCTTCTCCCTCCTATACAACTACTTTAAGTTTACAGTCTCTTGCCAAGTGCAGATTGAAGTCCTTCTGTTAATACTAATCAGATACTCTTTGGGTCTTTTTTACCTTCCATGTCAGATCTTCCAAAGATCAAGTGTCTCCTGTCAAACATCTTTCAGAGAACTTGTTACCTCATATTAACACTGCTGCTTTCCACCATTAGGTTGAAACTATTTCACCTATTAGGTTGAAACTATTCCGCCCCCCCAAAATCATCAACAGCATTAATGCTTTTCCTAGTCCAGAAGGTCAACTAGAACTAGAAGGTCATTATCCTGGTTTAATGGCTTTGCAGCTGTGCTTTTTACACAGTGATAGGTGTACTTCATTCTTGCTACTTTTATCATTTCATCATTCAGAGAGAAGTATAGATATCTTTTAAGAAATACAATATAAGTAGTCGTCCTGTCACAAAGATACTGGGATCAGGATTGCCATTACTAAGCAAGGTGGTTACAAAGTGATATGTCATGTAATTGTATCGCTTAGCAATGACAATCTCAGCAACCTAGTTGCTATCGTAACCCCAAGACATGCAGATTGTTAAAACAGTATCAGTACATAAAGACTTGGGGGACTTACCAATGCAACTTGCAACCTTCCCTGCCAGCTTTCTCATTGGCTTTGCTTGGGAGAAGCATGCAGGGAAAGTCATAAAGAGCAATCACATGACTACAGGATGTCTAAAGTGTTTGACTGAAGCAGAATTTCTGCAGTCCAGAATTCTGAGGACCACTCATTCAACAAGCAACTTTGAATGGTTACTGAACCATCTACATTTAAAATGAGCCCGTAAGTCACAAATACATTGAAGATGAAAGCCTTAGTTTTTCATAAATTTCATTATTTTTGGATGTAATCCACAGAGATACTTTGTGACTAAGTTGTTATACAAATTTATAAAATAAATAAACAAATAAACAATATAGGCTACCTTATTCTGAAGAAAAACAGAAGGAATTGAACATTTTTATAGTTTTTACTTACTTCATATTGACAATCTGAAGATGAATACATTTTCAACAAAGGAACTGTAGAGTCATTTTCAGGCTGTGCAATGTGCAATTTTGCAGAAATCTCAGTCAAAGAATCCCTAAAATGGTTAATTTATTAAACTATTAATCTGCAAAGTAAGGCATCACATCTAAACAGAAATCAAACTTAAGATGGATATACGTGCTAGAGTCACGAGGGAGCAACAACATGAAACATTAACACTTAATTTAAAAAAAGCATACACTAAATATTTTTGTGTAATTCCATCTTTATTTATTATATCTTAATCAAATGTATACCCTACTGCAATCACAAAAAAATCTTGGCAGCTCACAAGAAATAAGCAAAAATAATAGCAATACATTTTATGACAAAAACTTCTAGAATGGTCAAGTTTCATATTTTGATAAGTGGCCCCTTAGTTTCATTCAATTGCAAAAGAAACTTAAAAAGATGATACAATCTAATAAAAAGTCAAATGAACCCTGCTTAATGTTAGTCAGAAATAAAAATAATCAGACTAAGATTGAAAACAGCAAATGGATGATGGAAAGTATTTGAAAAATAAAAATAATCAGACTAGAATTGAAAACAGCAAATGGATGATGAAAAGAATTCCCATGAAGAAAAAAATTGATGGGGAATATTCAACATCAGATACACGTACATGTATTTGTGCACCAATGTGCATACATGCATACGAACATATTCAATAGGTTATAACTCTGAAATTCTGATAAAAACTGATAAAACAAGGACCTAAAGTCTTTGTCATTTTGTAATATATTTATAACCGCTTTACATGGAACAATAAAAGGTAATACAAACAAAAGAAAAGGAAAAAAGTGCAAGAAAGCAAAAATAAATAAACCCGCCCTCCTAAGAAAGCAACTTCCCACATGCACCGTGACAAGTATAAACAATTTCATAATCTCTTCACCTTTCCTTGTTAACCTATTTGTTAACTAGGAAAAGGTGACAAATAGTTCTTCATCCCATAACCTAACTCTTAACACGCAAATCAAATAATTAATGTTTTCTCCAATTCAATTCAGCCATTAAGCTCAAGGTAAAGGTAAAGGTTCCCCTCGCACATATGTACTAGTCATTACTGATTCTAGGGGGCAGTGCTCATCTCTGTTTCAAAGCTGAAGACCAGCACTGTCTGAAGACGTCTTTGTGGTCATGTGGCCGGCATGACTAACTGCACTAGGGATTTAGGCACCTTAGCCACTGAGTCATCACAACAAGCTGAAAGAGAACTCTAAAACAAATAAATGACTTCCCTCAGAAAATCCCAAAAAGTACAGTTTCTTGAGTAAATATCTCTTTTACCTATCACTGAAATAGTTATCTAATATCAAAAGAGATATGTTTATGAGCAATATTTAACCTTTAAACAATAGCTAAAAAATTAGTTACATTTTACTTTCACTCTTAACAAAGGACTACATTTGAGACACAGTATAAAACATACAACATACATATGAACATTTATGAGCTGGAAGGGTTCATTGGTAGAAAAGTAATGTCCCACTCCCAATCAGAATGTTCCAGTTGCCAAAGTTAATATTTGAAGATTCTGAATGACATAGTACTTGTCTTACTAGAAGTCTGAAAAAATAAGTCTAAGATACTGAAAAGCCTTGATTTGCTCAATTACATGGCCACTCCCAATCAGAAAGTTCCAGTTGCCAAAGTTAATATTTGAAGATTCTGAATGACATAGTACTTGTCTTACTAGAATTCTGAAAAAATAAGTCTAAGATACTGAAAAGCCTTGATTTGCTCAATTACATGGCCATTTAATTGCCACCTAGGACATGTAGGGGAAAAAAATTTTTTTTTTCCAAAAATGTATTACTAATTCTTTGTCCTTGCAATAAAAGTCAAAGGCTCTCAAAGCACACTTTAATCCTGTTAAGGTTTCAGATAGGTAAAATACATCATCAGTACACAAAAGATGTGGTAAGTCTATAAGCTACCTTTGGTGGGCAAAATTAGGACTGTTTTGATGGTAAACCAAATAAATTATTCAAATAGTACATAGGTTAATGATTATTCAAGAGTACAAGAGTGTTTTATGGCCCATAATGCACTTTTAGCATCATAAAATATTGTGCCACACTCCTGGCAGTCACATAAATGCATTTCAGGTTTGTTACAACCAGCTCACCTTTACAACTGGTTGCATTGTCACTTGGCTACAATTTGCGATGTTTTTTGCCTGTTTCAGTGTTTTTTCCCTCTTTCCAGTTTGGCATTCTGAATGGGTGCCACAACACTTGTTAAGCAAACAATTGGTATCTGGGTCTGGTCATCAATGTGCCTCAACTTATTACCATAATGACCAGAAATCCGATGCCAATTTCTGTCAGAAGCCAAGATTACTTGTATACAATTTAAAAGATAATGGCACCAGTATGTAGCCTTGTCTGATTCCCCTTACTTACTTGTTTAGGCAAATGACTGTGTGCGTAAATTGGATTTTGTACTTACAATTTTCACGAAGCTTATCTATCAGAAGTAAAAGATATCAATTTTGTAAAAGAGGCAGAAAATACTTTATAGCCTATTATATTTAAACAATGTAAATAAAGAATGAGAAATCCTTACTGCGACAAAGTTAAGAAATCTTCATGTGACCATGGTATATGAAGTTGATATACATTGGGTTTTCTTTCTTAAGGGACAAATGAAAACACAGAATAAATCATTTTTAAGTACTTCAAGTTTAATAAATCATAACAATAATTGGATAATAGCCAATCAGTTCCTATCAAAAGAACAATTTTGAACAGTAGCAATTTATTCTTAAAATCTCCTATTGGAGTTGCAGAAGTTTATGAACATTCCCAATTCCAAAAGTAGAGTACAGAGGTCCCATTACAGGTAATCCTTGTAATCCCAAATTACCGTGGACCCCCCAGATGTTTTTGACAACCTGATCCCAAAATTACAGGCACTGCAGTAGCCTCATGGGTAATTTAGC
>JAPKID020002387.1:0-13378 GCA_026931265.2 Tropidonophis doriae | reverse complement strand
AGCCTGTTTCAGCTTCAGCACAGCCTGGTTAGCATAAGCAGCTGATTGTCGTTGGATCGGTCTCCTGACCATCAGCTGTTTCAGGCTGCAGGGATTGCCGTTGCTTATTGCCGCCTCTGCATGTCCCATTTTTGGCCTCTGCATCCCATTTTTGGCCTCTGCCACCCTATTTTCAATCTCCGCATACCCCATTTTCCACTCATTCTGATCCCTGTCGCCCAGAACAGGACGAAAATGGGGCATGTGAAGGCTGAAAATGGGGTGTGTGGAGGCTGAAAACGGGATTTGGAAGCCAAAAATTAAGTGTACGGACGAAGCAATGGGTATGGCAATCCCTGCAGCCTGAAACAATTGATCATCGGGAAGCCAATTCAGCCGACAAATAGCTGCTTGTGCTAATCAGGCTGTGCTGAAACTGAAACTGAAAAGGGCTGTTCGCTGCAAGGAGGCAAATTGCTGGGAGGCAGAGACAGAGGTTTTTTTTTTTGTGCTAATCAGGCTGTGTTGAAACTGAAACTAAAACAGGCTGTTTGGTGTTTGCTGTAAGGAGACAAATTGCTGGGAGGCAGAGGCAGATATCTTTTCTTGTTTTCTTCCCCAAAAGCTAGGTGTGTTTTATACTTTGGAGCATCTTATACTCTGAAAAATATGGTAAAAGAAGCACAACATTTACGTCCAAATGAAGCCTTACCAAAATAATAAAGAGAAGGTAGTATTTGGATGGTACCTGTTTAGAGTAATCCTCAAGTTTCTGAACTAAGTTGTCCCATCTCTGTGTGAGTTCTTCAAGATTACTGTCAATTTTTTTTAATGCCTTCTTGTTGTTCAGGAGTTGTGCCAAATCCTGGGCCACTTCATTCAGCTGCTCTAACATCTGGCGCTTCTTTCCAATGTCTTCTTTCAGACTCTGACAGTGAAAAAACAACCGCCATGCCATTTTAGAGAAATGTCTTTTGCTCAGATATCCCACAGGAACAGCTACTTTCATAGAATGTAAGGTGTTTGTAAATTTGGAAATTCCAACAAAATAGGAATTATGGACAGAGAAAGATGAGCTTCCAGAACATTCATATCCATTTCACTGGAGACTATTTATTTTGAATACTTGCTAGAACAGCATGTTTTTCAATGAGCTGTATCTCAAATTCACAATCAACATGCTGAAAATAATGGAACTGAAGCCCAATATGGGTAGTCCTCACTTACCGACTGCAAGTGACAGACTCCATCACTGAGCAATTCAATGGTAAAAAAGTGAAATATCATGGGACCATGACCAATTTTCAACGTCAATTCAGATTGTGATAATTAGTCAAATCACCCACAATTGCTAAGCATGACGTCACATTATCATGACTTGTGATTTTCTGCTGGTTTCCCCAATGACTTTACTTGTCGGAAGCCACCTGTGAAGGTTGCAAATGGTGATCTTGTGACATCAGGATTCTGCAACCATAGTAAATGCACTGTGCTGCCAAGCGCCTAAATCACAACCACATGAAATAGCCTAAGTTTGAAGAGCAGTTGTAAGTCTCTTTTTTCAATATCTTTGTAACTTCAAATGACTGCTGATCAAGGCAATCAATAAGTGAGGACTACCTATGTATCCTGGAAATAGGAGGTTTGGAGAGATGAGGCTGTAATGTTATTTTGAATGGTTACAGAAATAATGAGTTCCAGGCCGCTATTACCATTCAGAGGTTCCAGTGCATTGAATCTTGAAAATATTAGTAGAAAATCCCACATAAGAAGAGACCTTGTCATTTAAAACATTATGGGTAATATCCCTACAGAAGCATTCCTTGATTAAAAACCAAAATTGTTTCAGAGTGTGGGGAAATTCTTGTTCATGATCTATGCCTGCAACAGACACAACTTATGCCTTAAAAATCATTCTCTCTCTCTTTCTCTCTCTCTCTCCATCCCTCCCTCTTTCTCATTCTGTATGTGTGTGTATGTAGTATATCTGATAAATAAATACGGCTTATTTGTTTATTTATTAATTTATTAGATTTACAATACAAGAAAATAATACTTACTGCCAGCTTTTGAACATTTGCACCAAGCTCTGTTTGATCTTTGAAGTTGCATGTCTGTATTCTGCTTAAAGCCTCTTCTTTTTCAACCAGCCAGGCTTTCAACATACACTGAAGAAAAAAGTACATCCATAAATATACTTTACTTAATTCCCCTATATTTTATACACCATCGCCATTGCATCATATATCAACAAGATCCCAGAATTGTAACAATAATCAAGCTGGCTTTTTAAGTTACAGTCGCACAAAATTATGGGTTGTTTCCATTTTTAACATAATAGGTATCATGCTACATGCAACAACCATGATTGGGTAGGAATGTCTTGCAACTCAATTGCTAGATCTTCAGGAGATAATAGTAATAGCACTTAGAATTATATACTGCTTCAGTGCTTTACAGCCCTCTCTAAGCCATAGGTTCCCAACCTTTTGGCCACCAGGCTGCATGAGTGCCTGACCAGTTCATTTTTCATTTTTCTCCCATATAAGCAAATGTTTTCTTCCCCCATACAGTTTTTTTTAACCAAATTATGGCAAGGATCAGTCTGCTTTTCATCTGTGTGCTGGTTTGGCTCAGTCTTCCCAAACACTATTTTTTAAAGTTACTAACTGTCATTAACCTTAAAGTTATCTTTAAGTTAATTCAATTAATTCTGTTTGATCCTCACATTATTTATAGCAGGAGACAAGATATCGCATACTGCAGTTGCATTATTCACGTCTACTATAAGGTATAATGTCTAGGTGTTTCCTGTTTAATTGAGTTCTTCTGAGGTCATCTTTTGCTACGCAGACATGATTTAAATCATATATTTATAAATCTATGTTTTAGATTTATTATTTACCATATAAACAGCAAGGCAGCTACTTTTATTTTGTTTTGATTGTTAAAAAAACAAACAAAACTTTTAGACTCTATAAATTTTATTCAATCATAAATACCATTACTTGATGCAATTTTCTGAAATCAAAACTATATTTTTACCAAGTCGGGTCCAAAAATCCCCTGTAATGATTATAGCATTAACATTTAGACTTATATACTGCTTCACAGCCCCTTCTACTCGGTTTACAGAATCAGCCCATAACAATCTGGATCCTCATTTTACCAACCTCGAAAGGATGGAATGCTGAGTCAACCTTGAGCCGTTCAGAATCGAACTCTTGGAGTGAGCAATGAGTTAGCCTGCAATACTATATTCTAACCATTGTGCCACCACAGGTCATTATTTTATGCATTTCAGTAATGTTCAGTTCTTCTGTTTGGACTTGAAACAGGGAAATCTAAATTAAGTGATGAAAGTTTACTTAGTAAACTTTCTCAGTGATGAAAGTTTACTTAGTGATGAAAGTTCTCAGTGATGAAAGTTTACTTAGTGACTCACACTTACTACAAGGACTACACAAAGTAGTAATTAAAATGGGAGAAAACTGGAGAAGGATTGGTGGGTTCCTACCGGTTTGAATCAGTTCGGCCAACTGGTAATAGTTTGGCGGCATGGGTGGCTGGAACTGGCAGCAACCCAGACCTGCCCATCCCTCAACCAGTTCTCCAGGCAACACCTATAGCACCGCCATCATTTTTTTCAATTCTGTGTATGTGCAGAACAATTTTAATTTCACTGTGCATGCGCGCGTGCACTGCACATGTGTGCGTGCAGTGTGCATCAAGCACACATGCACACATGAGCAAACCAGCAGTAGTGCCTACTGGAACTCACTCCTAATTGATATGTATGGCTCCTGGAGCTATAGGGTAGAAATCTAATCAATAACTACATTATAATTTTTAAAATTTTAGCGCAGGGTGAGCTATTTAATTTGATTTTAAATATTGTACTGTTGTTTTTATAATGTGTTTTAATATCCTGTGCACTGCCTCGTGTCCCTTCAGGGAGAGGGTGCGGTTTATAAATAAAAGAATTATGATGATGATGATGATGATGATGATGATGATGATGATGATGATGATGAATATTTGCCACTAATAATAAAATGGCCAGGTTTTGAAAAGAAAATTTTGAGGGGAAAACACATCATTTATTAAAACATCCTTACATATAAATATTTTTTTAAACTGGCAGAACTCTTTAACCCCCATTTGTTCTAATGAGTGCCATTCTTTTTTTTTCATGTCAAAAATTAACTAGGACCTCAAAACCAATTAAGGTTTTTAGAGAACAAAAATAGGTTTCCTATCACCTTGGAGAGTTAATAGTTCATTTTCAACCTAATAGATGCTTGTTGTCTGGTTCAGATGAAAACTACAGTTTAATTTTACACATGTATAATGGCGTAGCATCAGGAGATTAAAAAAAATAGAATTAAAAATATGAAAGGAAATCAATTCCCTTTTCAGATTTTTGTAATGAACAGAATCTATATACTACTAAAATTCTCAGGTGTGTAACCTTTAACTGGACAAATCAATGCATCAAAGGGCAAAACCGTTCAACTAAGATACCTCAAATCGATTAACTTATAGAGTATCTGGACTCATCATTCCTAAGGGAATGAAATTTGGGAAAGTTGTGACAACTTCAGCACAGCCAGGTGACTTCTGCTTCAGTGCCACCACCACATTGTTGCAGACATGTGATCCTCATTTTCAACATTTGAACAACCATTTGTCTGAAATAGTATAGGGCCATGATGGCAAATGTGTGCCAGAGGTAATGCGCAGAGCCCTCTCTGTGGGCACAGTTGCCGTCGCCAATTGATCTGGTTTCACAGAGCCCTCTCTGTGTGCACGTGTGCCACTGCATTGCCAGCTGGTCTTTGCGCATGCCAGAGCATCAGAAACCTGAACACAAGCTGGCCGGCATATGCATGCGCCCCGGCCAGCTGGTCTTCGGATTTCGAGCACTCTGGGGCGAGCACATTCCAGGAGTTTGGGCACTTGGTGCCAAAAAGGTTTGTCATCATTGGTATAGGATTTCATGCTTGAACAGGTGTTGGACTAGAAGACCTCCAAGGTCCCTTCCAACTCTGTTCTTCTGTTACTCTCTTAACATTCACTTACCGCTTTCTGGCCATTTGCACAATCATTCCCTACCTCAATTCCCAGCAGCAGAAGGGAAAGTGCAAGCTGCTCAGGACTCACTCAACAACAGAAGCAGGAATTAGTGGGATTACCATCACTAACCTGTTCTTCCAACAATTCTTGCCACGAGGTATTAATCTCTTGCAATTTGAGCCATTGTTCCTCAGTCCAACGGCAAACCGCCGTCCAGCGTTCACCAAGTCTCTGAAAATAATACCCCAAAAAATGTTATATTATACCGTTTCCTCTGAAAGCAGACAGAAAATCGAAATTAATAGAATCACAACTACTTAGCCTTTTGTATTATTTTTACCCAAAAATACCAACTTTGAAATGACCTCTCAATTAAGATAAAAACTAAGAAATAAAACTGTACCATTTAAGTGAACTGCTATGTTTAGAAGATTCTAATAATCAGTCTAAGCTAACTGGACAGAATCTAGATGTATGGATATTTATTTAATCTCAACATGATTGAAATACAGTAAAATTGAGCTGTGCAACTTTGAAGGGTTTCTGAAGGGTATTCAGCACACACCTGTCAGCATCTCCCTGAACCAACTTGTTCTTTGTCAGATCACACTGCTTATACCATCCTGCAAAAAGATGTAATTTCCTGAAATAATTGCTGACAGCTGCTATTCAAGTGTTCCTGAATGTGCCAATCATCTTTTCCCATTCTAATGTGGATATCTTCTCAGTGTTACAAGTAATTCTTTTTTTTATTATTCAGTGTTGACCAACATCTGGAAATTCGCAACCACAATTGATACATAGCTATCACATCATTCCCTTTCAAAATAAACAATGTTTAATTTGACTGACATTCTAAGCACTACCCAGCATATGTATACACATCTGTCCATGAAGTATTTTTTTAATTTTCACAAGTAAATATTCAGCTTATACTTAAATGAACATCTAAATATCTTGGATAACTAGAACTTATTTTAAAATTCTTGAATAGTTCATGCTGTGCAACCCATAGATATATTATTATATATAACATAATAATTTTCTTAAACACAGACGTTTTTTATTGCTGTGGACTGTATGAAAATACAAGTTCTATTTAATATAGATAAGATGGTTAAATCCATCTTATCTATATCTGCAAAAAAAAATCTCGCACTTCTTCAAGAATTAATATTTATTTTATATAGCCACCCATCTCACATGTGACTCTGTGCAGGTTACAATAAAATAGCTAGAAATTCATGGAAAAGAAGAGAAAGAATATTATCAGATGTGGGAAAAATTGTATAAGTGGTTGGAGGAAAGAAACAAAGGTCAATGAAAGAAGCCAATAAAGCCCAAAAGTAGAGGTTAAGGAGGATTAGCATGTATATATGCACTCAAGAGAGTTTAAACTTATTAGAGGTGTATACCAGATAGATAAGTAAAATAAGAGGGTTAAAAATGGGAAACTCAAATGAAATATATTAGAAAGGGAAATAATGTAAGGAGAATTGTACCAATTTGAAACTGCTATAAGAAGGAACATAAAGTTCCAATGTGTTGTGTAAATGTAGTTTGTCTAAGTTTTGTTATTGCTCCTAGGAAAGGCAGGATATACAGTAAATCTAACCAATATATGCAAAGAACATTTTGAAAGCATTCCCCTTCATGACTCCATGCAGAATGACCAATATAGTATATACAATATAATAAAATAATAATAATAATAATAACATACACTCACTTGCAATTGATCCTCCAGAACCGTAGCACTCTCACCACTATTTTCATCAACAATGACCACCATGTGAGTCAACGAATTGACTTTAACCTGCTCTGCTTCAATATCTTTTTGGAGCTCCTGAAAGAATGGATTCCAATGTTACAAAGATCAGATGCAGTGAAAGTTCAGAGAACAAAACAGAAGACACATTTATTTAGGGGCAACATTCTAAATCAGGGGTGTCAAGCTCGATTTCACTGAAGGCCTCATGAGGATTGTGTTTGACCTCGGAGGGGGGGCATGGCCTCCTCGACATCATTCATCAAGGCTCCGTTTTTGCTAGCAGAGAGTTTCAGGAGGTTGTCATGGTCAAAAATGAAGCCTCGGTGGGCCGTGCATGGCCTCTCTGAGCTCCATTTTACTGGCAGAGGGTTGAAGGAAGCCACTGCAGCCGAAAATAAAGTTCTGTTTTCACTGGCAGAGGCACCACCGGTCGGTCCTTTGCTATTTCCAGGGCAGGCCAGATCTAAGCACCCTGTGGACCAAAACCAGTCCATGAGCCTTGAGTTTGACATCCCTGTTCTAAATGATCAGAAAATATTTCCCGTATGTATTTATATATGTATGTATGTATGCCCTGTTGTATCCAAATAATTTGATGTCTATATCCATTGTGCCATTAATTTTCAAGGAAATAAAGAAACAATGTAGGATTCCAAACAAATAATGCTGCTGAATCTCATTAATCACAGTAGGATATCATAAGCATAAGACAGTGATAGTGAACCTTTTTGACACCGAGTGCCGAAAAGGAAGCACTTTGTGTTCGTCTGGGCTGTGAACAGGAAGAGGAGCTGCCAAGAGGGAATGTGTGCACTGGAAAATGAACTTCCAGTTTCTGGGACAGTCTTCTGGTTACTGCCGCACATGCGCCAATCAGCTGACCAAAGCACATACTTACACCGGAAAATGGAAGACCAGCTCTTCCAGTTTCCAGCACTGTCACATGCACAAAGGCCAGCTTCATGTGTGCACACCAGAAACCCAGAAGAGGAATGGGCGACACCGCGTGTGGCAGGCGACATGGCTCTGTGTGCCACTTTGGGCATGCGTGCCATAGGTTCACCATCACGGGCATAAGGAAATCTAGAACTTGTTTTAAAATATAACAATTCTCATTTAGTTACAATCAAGAAATTAAAGTATTAGGGGGTTTCCCCTATTGTTTCTATTATACAAAGGGATAAAAATACTTTATGTTCGTCCATCTGTTGTTGAAAGGTCTCCAAATCTTCAACTAAATGCTGAGATTCCATCTTTTGAATGCGTTCTTCTGTAAAAGTCAACCAGTCAGACAGCTGATGCAATTGATTCTTCTGTAGCTCCATCAGTGCATCATGGAGGCTGCCCAAGTCAAGAAAGAAAAAAGAAAGAGGAGTAATTCATCCAAAGAGCCCTGAGTTCACAAGTTCGGCCTAAGTGTAATCATAACATAAACAGGCAATTTGGTAATCCTAGCTTTCTGTGGAATAAATTACTAAGCATGCTGATCAAAAGCCTTTTGTCTAACTATGTTATATCACAAACATAATCAATGAGATTAAGATCTCAGTAAATATGAATCCTTGCAAAGTAGAATGGCATAAATATATAATTAACAAAAAATAGGATTAACATATTATATATCTATGGATGAAAGCAAATTCTACATAGAGAACAGAACCTGTCCCAAACTTATTCTACAAGGTTATTGAGGGATCGCTGCTGCAGGAGGGAAAAAGAAAGTCCTGTTTTTCAAATATAATGTTCACTTGCCCAATTTCAATAGATATTTTATGGTAAATAAATGAAATTATCAACTAATCAACCAATTCTATAAAGAACTACTTAAAATTAGGATTTCATTAAGTTGTGTTGAATTGTAATCTATCCTCTGGCATTAGGAACTATCTTAATGAAAAAGTTCCTTTCCAAAAAAAAATCTCAGGATAGTTTTAAATTTTCAATCACAAAAGGAAATGAATTGTCTTCCAGACAAAACGATCTAATAATAATCTATAAAACTATGCTTTTTTATGCTCTACTCCATCCCCCATGTCATGATGCTGTGACTTAGTTTAGCTCACATTCTTTTTGTTTTGTTCTTTCCTCTATAGCATGATCATGTGGATTGGCTCATATGCTTAAACCATCTCATGTGTTACACAGTACTGCTTTTTGTTACCTCAAATCCTTATCTGACATGCAACTTGAGACATATTTGCTAATTGTGGGAAAAATTCAATCTGGACCAGAAACTCGATCTTTTTGGGGTGGGGAGTGGAGTTGTATACTACAGATCTATGTTATCAACATGCAATTATTCCTAAATAATGTTTTAGCCAACTTGCCTTGGACATCAAATTTCAGCTTAACCGATTCATGTTTCAGGTTTAGTACGAGATTTAATCAACAGGACTATTGGCAGGGATGACTGACTGATATGATAGACCTTTGTTTATTTTCAAGAGCATCTGGTTCTACTTTAATGCTAGTAAGATATTCAGTTTAGAAACCAAAATAAAGTTTTAAAGACAACACCAATATATGTGTGTATGTATGTATGCATGTGTGCTTGTGAAGATTGAAATAAGAAAGAGGGCGGGAGTGAGGGAAGGGAGGGAGGATTTGAAATATCCCATTTTTAAACATATCCATTCCAACTCATTATTCATTTTCCTCTTTGCAAAGATGATTTAGATGACTTCAAAAATATCAACATTAAAAAAATGTTTTGCCTTAAACACTGAGAAAAGAGCTTAATATATTACATCACAACTGGAAACTAGATCCAAGGGAGACTGCTGTGTCACAGACAGCCGGCTGTGAATCCATGTGTGTGAAGTGGGGTCCGGGGAGGCAGTTGGGCTTGCTGATTGTGTACTTGGCTCCCCGCTACACTTCAGCAGCTCTGCCCGAGCTTCTCGATGTAATAGCCGAGGTGGCAGTCGAAACCCCCAGGCTTTTAGTCACAGGGGTTTTTAGTAGAGGGGTTAATTGTTTAATTTAATTTTAGAGAGGATTTGTTTTTATGTATTTCTGTGTTTTTAAATTTTCCCTGTACACCGCCCCGAGTCCCTTCGGGGAGATGGGTGCGGGTTATAAATTAAAATTGATTTGATTTGATATTGATCTGAATTGGCTACTTTTTTCTGTAATTAGTTTATAATCATTAGAAGGATGGTATCATCTGACTACAAGGGGCCCTTAGATAAAATTTGGTCTTATTTTTGTCATTAGATTGAATTACTTTCAGCCATATTTAATTTTTTCGCAACACTACACCGTCCTATCTCATCTAAGTGACTTAAGTGTTTCAGCTATTTCCCTAATCAACAGATTTCCTTAATCAATCTGGGAGATTGAGAAATATCCCGGAATAAAACAGTGATACAATACTTAAATGAAGTTACCAAGGAAAGTTCATGCAGGGTAGCCAACGAGGGTGACTTGACTTTATAGATAATTCTGGTATTTATTTACTTTGGGACCAAACAAATTCAGTGAACATTGATGCTTTTTAAAAATATGTTCTAGAAATATTTTCTCTTAGGTTTGATTTTTACAAAGAATTCTGTCCATGCTCTGATATCTAAGACTCTAAGACTGCCTTTCCCTTCTAGACAGTGCATTGCAAGCAACTGATTGCTTAGCTTATTGGTAGAGACTCTTACTGCCACCTACTGGTTTTTGTATATGGCAAGAACCTAGTGGTTTTCTTCTTAGCAGACTAAACAAAGGATGTTAAGGGCAGAGCCATACTTTCTACTTGGCCCATTGGCAACACTGGGCCCTCCTCCCAGGAACAGATGATGTCATCTTCCACACACTTCCAGCTTCAGTTCCTTCCACTCCCAGCCCGGACCCATGTTTCCCCAAATTACTGTTTCCCAGCCTGACCCATCTTAAATCCCTCAAAGCAGACAGGCGCCAGCAGACGGGTGCAGACGGGCGCCAGCAGATGGGCGCGAGTCCCTTTGGGGAGAGGAAGCGGTATACAAATAAAAGTTGATTGATTGATAAAGTTGACTTAATTCATTTCCAGTCGCAGTCCCAGCTCAGTGACCAGCACATCCCTTCCCATCCAGCAGCTGGACACTGTCTTGGATAGCCATTTCACTCTGGGCTGCTTGGCTGCAATATTGTTTGCTGGCCGGCAATTGATTTTTTTAAAAAATAATAATGCTGGAGTCAATTCAATGATAGGCCTTCAACCCTAGAAGTTCACACTGCATCCAACCCCTACATGTACTTTTTGGTTTCTGCTCCTGGTTGGGGGAAGCATGACCCCTTCCTTTCTCATTTTCTTTGCTGCATTAAAAAACAACTTTAAATTGCAACCAAGAAACATACTTGTCTTGTTTCAAAGAAGGTGGGCCATCAGTTCTTCCTTGTCACATAAAACTACCTCCTCTACTGGTTTTGATTACTGTAGCATCAGAACAATGATAGAGTGGTAAAGGACAAACAAATGTGTTAATGTCAAAGAAGTTAACACAGGAAAGGTGGACTACGAAGGCATCCAAATGTGCAAATGTTTGGGAAAACAAAGGAAAAGCCTGGAGACTGTTCAGGAATTCGTACAGGAGCCATTTGTGCAATGAGGGTTGTCTTCCCTGAGTCGATGGGAAGCATGGAAACTAGCAGCCAGGATTTGTAGTGGCTACAGTGTGGACACAGCCTGGCCCCATTGCAAACACACTGCAATCTGGATAGAAATTACAGATTACAGATTAACGGAGTTGGAAGGGACCTTATGCATCATCTAGTCCAACCCCCTGGCTAAGCAGATCCTACCCCAGTGGTAGTCAACCTAGTCCCTACCGCCCACTAGTGGGTGTTCCAGCTATCATGGTGGATGGTAGGAGTTTTGCCCAATATTGAAGCACTTTCTTTTTTTTGAATTTAATTGACTTCCCTACTTTATAAATCACTATTATTGTGGAACCGGTGGGTGGTTAGAAAATTTTACTACTAACAGAGATACAAAACTGGGCGGTAGGTATAAAAAGGTTGACTATCCCTGCCCTACACCATTTCTGACAGGTGTCAGTCCAATCTCTTCTTGAAAGCCTCCAGTGATGAAATGCCTACAAGTTCTGAAGGCAACTTCTGTTCCATAGGTTGATTGCTCTCACTGTCAGAAAATTTCTCCTTATTTCCAGGCTGAATCTCTCCTTGTTCAGTTTCCATCCATTATTCCTTATCTGGCTTTAGGGTGCCTTGGGAAATAGTTTGACCCTCTCTTCTCTGTGGCAGCCCCTCAAATATTGGAACACTTCTATCATGTCTCCCTTGGTCCTAGATTGGCCATGCCCAGTTCCTGCTACCATTCATCATATGTTTTAGCCTCCAAGCTCCTAATCATCTTGGTTGCTCTTCTCTTTACTCTTTCTAGAGTCTCTACATCTTTTTATAGTGTGGTGACCAAAACTGGATGCAGTGTTCTAGGTGTGGTTTTGCTAGAACTTTATAGAGTGATATTAGTACCTCCCTTGATCTTGATTGATCTTGATACCTCTGTTAATGCAATTTAGGATTGCATTGGCTTTTTTGGCTGCCAACACACACTGTTAGCTCACATTTAATTGTTTGTTGACTGAGATGCCTCTCACAGTTACTGCTATGGTATTAAACCTGGTTTCACTTTTGGTGAAACCAAATATGTGTGTGCTTTTGGTTTTTCTTGCCTAAGTGCAAGACTTTACTTTTCTCTATATTGAATTTCATTTTGTTAGATAGGGCCCAGTGTTCAAGTCTGTCAAGGTCCATCTGGATCTTCTAGGCTGTTGGCTTTTCCTACCAGCTTAGTACCACCCGCAAATTTGGTAAGCTCCCCTTCTTGCTGAATGTGGTTCAAGAATTCCCCAATTAGCATGGACGGCAACTGGTTTAGATTGCAGTGCTAAATTGCTTTGAAGGGATTGGAGAATAGAAACAGTTCCTTAGGAAAATGCCCCTTCTATATGCTTTTGTGAGACGATCTCCCTTTCGTTTTCAGTTTTCAGACTTTTCAGTTTAGCGCAGCTCTTGTTACCTGAATATTCTGGTTACACTCCCCAGCACTTAAAGGAATCTTGCACGGTACGTATTCATAAAGCAAATCAGTCGTTTCATGCTTACTGATATATTCTGTTTTATGACTTAAAAAAAAAATCAGCTCCAGGAATTAAGAAGGTCTCAGTGCGATACAACTGATAATAACAAGACTGGATTATGCAGTGCTTATCTTCTTCTGGTTTCATTACATTGCATGCTAAGGGCATGAATAAGACAATTTCCCTATGGTGCTCTCTGTGGCCTTTTATTTCTGAAATTCTATTGTGTCTAAGTTCCTTCTAATTTTAGCACCATATAATGTTGAAAACCTTGAAGTGGAAATTCACCTGATTCGGTCCAGATGGGTGAAAAAGCATCAGGAAAGTGGGATATGGAAACCTTGACAAAAGGTAAAGAAGAATTTGGGTATGCTGAATAGAAGACTCTGCAGGGGGGGATTTCTAACTTAATTGTTTTATACGCATCTGCTATTTTGCATTCCCAGCAGGCTGCATGAGAGACAGGCAGGCAGGCAGG
>JAPKID020002386.1:0-13380 GCA_026931265.2 Tropidonophis doriae | reverse complement strand
CCGAATCCGATCGAGCACTAGTAAGAGCATATTTGAGGACTTACTTAGTGGCGATCAGAGTGGCGGGGGCTGGGCGGCATCTCTTACGTCCCTCAGGCCTCAGCCTGAGGGAGTCTTATCAGGACTCTCCCGGCCTCACGTCCTCCCAAAAGGCCCGGGGGCCGGCCACTCTTCCACCTCCCGGCCCGGCCTGGCCCGGCCGAAGGCACCGGCAGCTGGGCGGTATCTCTCGGCCTCTCAGGCCTTGGCCTCTCTCTTATCATGTCTCTTCCGGCCGCCCGGTCTCACCTCCTCCTAACGGCCTTGGGCCGGCCACTCTTCCACCTCCCGGACCGGCAAGCCTCCCCTCGATCTCCAATGCTCTCGGCTTGGCTCAGCTGGTCGTTCCAGCGCCGTTCTGGCTCAGGCCGCCCACGTCCTCCCAGCCTCCGGCTTAGAATCGGCGTCGGCATCAGCGTCGGCGTCCGTCACACCCGGTCGTCACACCCGGACGGCATCCTCACTCGGAATCCTCATCATTATCTCAGCCGCAACCTCACCCTGGGAGACCACCCAGGTCTCGATCGACTACCAGGGTGGGCAGCTCACTGAGCCCGGCCCTGATAGGTAGCGGGCCAGGCAGCATGTTCTTAGGGCCAACGAGCTCCACGACCCAAACGGAGCTCAAAGGCAAACCGCCATCTCGCGCATGCGCAGTACTCAAAAGTTATGGAATCTTGAACTAAACTCAATGAATCAAGGGGATCACATTAATCACTGCCAAAAGGGAAAACCTGTAAAAAATGCTCTTTATCCAAGTACCTTGATCTTAACCTTCTTACGTAAATCCAATTTTGCAGACCAAGAAATCTTGCACAGATTGGAGAAGGAAAAAATCCTCGTTTTCACCCCATCGCGGAGAGTGCAAGGGAGACGAGTTGTCTGCTACGATGACCGCTTTATCGTGAAGTTGGCCTATGATTCTGATGGCATCATTGTGTCCAATGACAATTACCGGGACCTTCAGAATGAGAAGCCGGAATGGAAGAAGTTCATAGAGGAACGGCTGCTTATGTATTCCTTTGTAAATGACAAGTAGGCTATTTCCCCTCCTCTGCTGTGCACAAATCTTCCTCAGGAAGGTTTCCTCTTCTTTTAGTGTGGGTCCAATTCTCATGACAGACATCCTCGGCTTATGGCCACAATTGAGCCCAAAATTTATGTTGCTAAGCAAGGCCGTTGTTAAGTGAGTTTTGCTCCATTTTACGACCTTTCTTGCCCCAGTAAATCACTGCAGTTAGTAACATAGTTATTAGGTGAATCTGGCCTCTGCTTGCTTGTCAGAAGGTCACAAAATGGGATCATATGACCCTGGGACACTACAACTGTCATAAATATGAACCACTTGCCAAGCGTCTGAATTTTGATCAGGGGATACTGCAATGGTTGTTTGAAAATGGTCATAAATCACTTTTTTTCAGTGCCATTGTAACTTTGAACGGTCACTAAATAAACTTTGTAATTAGAGGACTACCTGTATTTGAAAATAGCATGGCCAAGAATTAATGTCTGTGAACAACTGAAATAGGAGTTAATTGATTTATGTATTTGTTCTCAATGTTTTTCTATATTCACCGTTCTTCTTCTGACCATAGATTTTGTTCTAAGCTAGAATTACATCTTTTCCTCTTTAGTGAGAAAATGCTGCAATCCTGTTAACTTTTTCGTTAGCGCTTTTTGCTTGTTCTCCAGGTATCTTTTATTTTTACGGGCAAAGTAAAGATTGATTAGCACAAGCTGCTTTCTGAATCCACTGAATCTGCTGAACTACAAAAGAGGCAGTGATCTTGGCTTGTTAGTAAAGGTTGCTGCTTTGAGACTCAGAAACAATATTTTAAATCAGCACCAGTCTGTGTCCAGTATACACTATATAAGTACAGTACATAAATCTGTGCCTTGGCCAATTTTAATGTAAGAATATTGTGTGAACTTACCCAGTAGATATTGGTTATTTTATATATTGCAGAATAACAGAGTTGGATGGGACCTTGGAGGCCTTATACAGTTCTGGACAAATGGCTACAATCAATCTCTTAAAAACCTTCAATAATGATGCACCCACAAATTTTGAAAGCAAGCCATTGATTAATTGTTCTCACTGACGGGAAATGTCTCCAGAGTTCTAGGCTGGATCTCATTAAAGATCTCCCAACCGTTACTTCTTGTCCTGCCCTCCGATGCTTTGAGGAGAATAGGTTGACCCCCACTTCTCTGTCACAGCTCCTCAAATATTGGAAGACTGTCATGCCTTTCATTGTCCAAAGCACCTGCAGACCAAGAAGTCATCAGTCGAAGCTCGTCAAAGAGAGATTAACGCTAGGCAGTTAATGTGACTATATTTCATTTTTCTAGGTTTATGCCACCTGATGATCCATTGGGACGCCATGGCCCAAGTCTGGAAAACTTTTTAAGGAAAAAGCCAGTTATTCCAGAACACAAAAAGCAGCCGTGCCCTTATGGTGAGTAGGCTATTGGAGGAATTTGCAGAAATTTACATTGTTGGCTGGGAAATTCTCTCTGTTGGCTGGGAAATTCTAGAGTTGAAGTCCATAAGTCTTTAAATTACCAGGTTTGGAGGCCCCGGCTCTAAAGGTTTGAGGAATACTTTCAGACTGCATAGCCAACACTTTTTTTAAATTGGAAATATATAGTTCCCTACATCTCTGGAAGATTCTAGGTTGGGGAAGATTAAAATAAGCAAACAACATATTGAATTATATTATTTTCCATCTCAAAATGGAAGTAAAGTAGTATATAGCTTTGAAGAAAATACAATTTAAATTTATTGGCTAATCAATAAATTAAAATTGGGAGGCAGCATAGAAGTACTATTTCTCTAGTTTATGCCACGTGAGCCGTTACACATGATCTTTGAGAGTAAAGTTTTAGTTTTATGCTCTCTCTTGCCTGTGGAGCTTCAATTATATCTACAGCCAAGACATTCATTTTGTTTAGGATCTAATGTAACTTGCTCACCAGGATTAGAGGTTTTGTCTTCTGAGCTTTCAGATCCATGCTGGAGCCCATGCACAGGGAACGTTTCTTTAGCAGAGTATATGCTTTTCTCTGTGTGGTATTCACAGTGCCTGTTGTAAGTGGCTTTTTGGATGTAGATTGGGGTGTGCTCATGGCTGGCTTTTAAATCATTGGCTGTTGTTTCCTTGTGCTGCCCAGCCCTCGCCTTGTAAGTATTTGATAGGTTCGGAAGACAAAGCCTCTGGTCCTGATGACCGACCCAGATTAGACCCTGCAGCATTATCCTGGAACAGATATATTCGCCTTCATTCATCTTGTTTTTAGGAATAGATCCTAATGATTCTCTTTGATCACTTAGAATAGTATTACCACAACAAAACTGGGTTCTAATTTAGGTGCATCTCATTTTGAATGAACAATTAAAGAAATATATATATATTTGTGGGGCCTGCTGTAGCTGCCTTCATGGAGCATTATCACTTAGATTAAAACCTTGACAAGAATTTGGATCTGTTAATAAGGAAAGTTGTGAACCTTTTATCATGATGTAAGAAAATACCAATGTCTTATTTTATGTTTTTGTGGTAAGAACAAAGCATTTCACTTGGGTTATCAAGTTAAGAAATATAGTTGGCAAAGGATATGCCTAATCAGAGAGGATTTTTCCCCCCATCTTAGGGAAAAAATGCACGTATGGGCACAAATGTAAATATTACCACCCTGAACGGACAAACCAGCCTTTGAGATCTGTCGCAGATGAGCTTCGCATCAGTGCAAAATTATCTGCGGTGAAAACCATGAGTGAAGGTGCCTTAGCCAAATGTGGTTCAGGGCCAGCCCTTTGCAAAGGGGGGGAGAACATTTCAGAAGTGAAGCGCAATCCTCCAAAACGCCAGTCTGATCCAAGCATCCGGTCTGTAGTGGTGGAACCAGAGGACCGGCTGTCGATGATGCGGAAGCCAGAGGCCAGCTCTGTCCCGTCTCTTGTTACAGCGTTAAGTGTCCCAACGCTTCCACCTGCTAAAAGCCATGCAGTTGGGGCCTTGAATGCTCGGTCAGCAAGTAGCCCTGTGCCTGGGTCTTCTTCTCAGTTCACCCATCAGAAATCCTCTCTAGAACACATGGCCAGCATGCACTACCCTCCAATCCTGGTCACCAACAGCCACGGGGCTTCGATCAACTACACGGACCCATATGCCAAATATGAATCTTTGGGAGACCATGGCTATTACTCTATGCTCAATGACTTTTCCAGTTTGAACCTTAGCAATATCCATAACACAGATTATTATGGAGTCGATCTAGACCAAGGTGTCTACTCAAGAAATTCAAGCCCGTGTCCTGACAGTTGCTTAAGCCATGCAAGTAATGACTCTTACTCTTCGTATACAGACCTGTACCTGGGTGTGGGAGATGTGGGTTCAGAGGATCACGCTAAAATTCCTCGAATTCCACCGCAAAACAGACTTCAGCCTTTTTCTCATGGCTATCACGAGAGCTTAACTAGAGTTCAGAGTTATGGTACTGAAAGGCCCAAACATACTCCACGCAAGCATTCGGCTTCTCATTTGGCACTACATGTCCAACACCCTCTTGTTGGGGCACGATCCAGTTGCCCAGGGGACTACCCAGGGCCTGCAACCGTTCACCATTCATCAGCTACAGCCCAACCGAGCCGTGCACTGGTTATGACAAGGATGGATAGTGTTTCTGATTCAAGACTTTATGAAAGTAACCCTACTCGGCAGAGGAGGCCCCCCCTCTGTCGAGAGCAACACGCCAGCTGGGATCCATTACCATGTGCAACTGATGCCTACTCCTACCATTCCTATCCCTTGAGCAACAACCTCATGCAGCCATGTTATGAACCCGTCATGGTGAGGAGCATGCCTGAGAAGATGGAGCAACTCTGGAGTAACCCTTGGATTGGGGTTTGTGGAGAGCCCCATGAACCACGCGTTATCCCAGAGCATCAGTACCAGACCTATAAGAACCTCTGTAACATCTTTCCTGCTGGCGTCGTCTTGTCTGTGATGGAGAAGAATCCACACATGACTGATGCGCAACAGTTGGCAGCTATGATTGTTGCCAAATTGAGAACAGGGCGTTAGCATGGCATCCTTTTGAATTCCTGGAGAAAAATACTGACTGCACCAAACCAGCGTCCTGCAGGAGGTACCCGTGATCCTATAGAGATATTCTCTGTTTTGGGAATAGTTTCCCGCTCTGGTGTACCAATCTGTAGATTGTTTTGGCAATTGCATTGAATATGTGGTTGAAGAATTCTGTAAAAAGATTGTATTATAAGTAAGTATTAAGTAATTTTTTAAAGCTGGGATTCTTTTTTTTTAAAAAAAAGGTGTATTTTACAGGAAGTGCATACTTTTTGCATGGATATATACTGTTTCTTGAATCCAAAAGGTCCTTTTGTTTGAAATAATTCCCTCAAACCTATTAGCAATTATATTGCATGAATGAGTTTTGTAATTTGCAGCATTAAATGACAAGCTGCTCCAAGAAAAATGCGCTGTGTGCATTTGAACATCCTCACACACAAGGTTGCCTGTTCTGGTCCATCTTTCAAAGAGCGTCTCCGAGGCCCCATCACCTGCTGGGTCTTAGTGGCACATGGGGAGCATTTCTGATCTGAACAACTCTCGGTTCTCTGGCAAGTTCAGTTTCTACACACTGGAGAAATCTCTGCTCTCCAAGTGAGGAAAATGGAAAGACAGATGTGGGGGGCGGGGGCTGGGGAGACTAATTACATGGATACACAACTAATGGGGTGCTTTAGATTTGGGGGGGTGTCTTTAGGTCATGCCCTTTGGGACGAGGGTCTCCGTGTCAAACATGACATGAAAGCAAGTAGGAGAATTCTCAGCTAAACCCTGTCTCTTTTCCATATAAATCTTGTTAAAATTGACAGGCATGGGTTTTAAAATGCAATTAATTGTACAATTCAATTCTTTACACTGCAAATGCGGTATAATTGTAACATCCCAAATCAAATTTCACATTTCAGTTTAGCACAAGTACAACTAAGTACAAAATGAGTAAACACATTTTTTAAAAGGATTAAATGTCCATGATAGAAGATGGAGTTGTTTTCTAAAGGATGCTTCAGAATCGATAAACTTGTTTCAATGTTTCACTTTTGGATCCTTGCAAAGGTATGCATTTGCTTCTTTGGAGCTGTTTGACTGACTCAAAGCATCTCAGCAAATGTTTGGGTATTTTTGCTCAAGAGCAGGCAACTTTTGTACCTAAATGTCTCTCCTAAGAGACATTTATCCAAGTGTAGTAGCTTTTCCATTTTCTTTTTTTAAAGCTGCACTGAGTGGGCACTCTTTTTAAATCCAAACATGTCTTTGAACATTTTGAACCATTACTAACTCGATACGTCTCGAGCTAGGACTTGTTGACTTCTACTGTAGTTTTTTTTCATGAAAGTCGAGAAGGCCGAGTTACTGGCCTTTGGTCTCTTCATGAGAAGGTGTGACACTGCCTAAATGTTTCTGACTAGGAAACACATGGAACGCGAGGCTGCCGTCAGGGTTGTTTCTGGTGTTTTGAGAATGGCTTCCAAGCTGCTTTCTGAATTTTTGTTTTCAGATCCAGAGGACTGGGGTTGTGAGGAATAGTCCAAAGGGTGTTTCATGTTGCTGGAATAATTCCCAGCAATGCCCAGAATGGCTGCCTAATTCATTTCTGTTTGGCATCAGGTACGATATTCGAGGTGGATCTAGACAGGGATGACATCACTAACCAGCAGGCTAGTGATTCTATTTGGGTGTACACAACAAGCATAATTGTGGAAGAAAGAACTTGTTTAGATTATTGAGATTCTGCTGAACATAATAAAGAAGGCTACCTAGCGGTAGCATCTCTCCAAAATAGTATTTTTCAACCTGGGCAACTTTTAAGAAGTGTGGACTTCAACTCCAAGAATTCTCCAGCCAAAATGAATTTTGGGAGTTGGAATCCACTTATCTTAAAATTGCTAAGTCTGAGAAATCCTCTAGAGAGAATGACACTAATTCATCTAACAACTTTCCAACCCCAATTGATATTGATGTCACCTGCCTGTAGCATATTTGCTCTTCCACCTTCCACAAAGCTGTCTTCTGATTTTAAAGACAAGCTTTATTTCCCTGTACAAAAATGGCGGTGGATGGCATGACATGACTCCTGCCTTTGTCATGGTACAGCTTTTGTCAAATTGCTGCTGGCACACTGGTGGCTTTTTCTGTTGTGGCTGCTGATTGGGTTGAGTTGGGATGGTGCACCATGCTTACTGCATTGCAGGCCCCACCATCCCCAGTGTTATCTAGTGCTTTATGAAGCGCCGAATAAAAATGCAGATTTTTCCCTTTGGTTTAAGCTGTGCCCTGAACATTCTTCGCAATATTTGGCCTGTTAGCTGTAAAAGCAAAACAAAGAAAACCCTTGAGTTATCTAGACCCTTTTATCAAAGAGGACAAAACCCCACTTTTTTTTTGAGATTTCTTCTCTTTTAAAAGTAGCTGAAAGCAACACCTCAAATAACCAGAAACGACTTTTTGTTTGTTGATACAAATTGTATCTTTCTTGACTGTATAAAAATGTATAAAAGCCATGTCTAGATTAGCTCAGTATTGTACTTTCATCACTATGTTTGTGACACTGTGTGTCAAAGGGGAGTAGCTCATGGAGGATTATAAATCTTTTTATTTAAAATGGGCACTTAGCAGTTTATAGGAAAAAAAATAACAGGCAAATTTTGAATTCCATTTTATTACTATAATGTACACTGCTAATGTGTGTGCATTTAAGAGCATTATGCTGCATAAATTATATATTGTCTATTTATTAATACCTTCTTGCAGATATTTTTTTTGTAAAATACTCGTGTTAATAAGGCTTATGTTCATATTTATACATGACTATTGAGAGTAAAAGTGCTGTACATCCTGCTTTTGTTTTTAACAGGATCATTATAGAAGTATGGCTTTTCAGTTCAGTGTTGAAATTTTGTTTGCTCACACTTTTTTTGCATGGAATCCAGTTTCTATATGTATAAAATACCGGTAGGTGTTTTCCATTTTATCCCTATTGTAAGGTAATCTTGTAGACAATTCTAGCAGAATCTTTCAGCACACTGAATGCTGAACAAAAGCTACTGCATGGCTATTTTTTTTCAAAAAAATTAAGGATGAAAATATTTTACTGTCAGTAAAAGCTATATATTATATACTATATATTGTTAGCAATATATTAAAAATGTTACAAGTCTGTTGTGTGCTTTTTTGGGAAGTAATGCTTTGGAGAGGAAGTTGTATACTATCTGTAGCACCTCTTTTTCTCAAGGAAGGAATTCCCTTTTTGTAAAAAATGATTTCAAAATTTAATCTGTAAAAGCAAGAAGAGAATGGCAATTTTAAAATAATATCTGGGTTTTTTTTGCTACTTATTTTTCTCTGAAACTGTTGTAACATTTTTAAAGCAATTTACTTCTGTCTGGATTTTTTCAATACCAGTTCCAAACTGACATTTCATTTCCTTCATCCCTCAATGCTGAATTTCTTCTTATATAGAAGGGATGGTATTTATAAAATATCACAATTGCCTAAACCATAAATACATTTTCCTTTTAAATGCTCTTTTTGAGAGCAGAGTATTTATTTATTTATCAGAAGGCTATAATATCTCTATCTTGAAAAACCTGAAAAACCTGAAAAACCCATCCTATAAAGTATTTATTTGCATTTGAATTTTCTGTAATATACTGTTAAATCCATGCTTAATACTGTTTGTTTAGCTACTTGAGAACTGGGAAAGATGAAATAATTTTGAAATGTGAGCTTCAGTGATTATGTAAATATTTCAATCCTTTTTTGCTTGTATAGGTTCTAACTACTGCTAGTCCCTTTGTAGTATTTAGTTTACTTTTTTCATTGATAGAATGAAACGTTACTCTTTAATTGTTCAAAAAAAATGTGTATATATAAAAAATTTGGGTTTTTTTCTGTTGGCCCAAATATAAGGTAAGTCTCAATGACAAAGTATGAAGATAGACTTTAATTGCCCTGATCCAATAACACAGGGGTGGACAACTATTTCAATTTTATGACCTGTGGATTTTAACTTCCAGAATTCCTAATCCAGCCTGGATAAGGAATTCTGGGAGTTGCAGTCCACAGGTCATCAAGTTTCCCATCCCTGCAATGAGAAGTGTGACAACGTCTTCTATAAATGCAAGGAGCAGAGTGTACGTCGCAAGTGATAGCCTCAACCACTTCTTTGGATAGCAGACTAAGGGGAAAGGAACATGGGCACCAGGGAAGGTCACTAGCTCTGGGTCAGGGCTGGCATGCATCTTTTGTAAATAATATAAACTGCAGTGGTTTTATCTGTAGCTGCCTGTAAGCTTTAATGGGCAAGGCCTTTCTTTCTAAGAAAGCATGCTCTTTAACGAAAATGGCCAAGCTCCAAAGCGTGGAGCTTCTGGGACCCCCATTTTTCCCCTTTGTGAGACAATTCACGCTTTTGCATATTGCATCGATATATATTTGCATGTGGTTGGTTGTAAATATCACTTCATCAAGCCAGTGACGTTCTTAGCTCGGCTTGAATTTATCTTGGTGGCTTTCTGATGGTCACTGGCCACAGAGCAAATATACTTGCCATTGTGTTAAATCCCTCCCTTCTACCAGTAGCATCCACCTTTGTACAGGCCTACTTGAAAGAGGAACACCTTTCGTGCCACCGTTGGATGAACACCCATCTTGACTCAATGCTGCAGTTTGGGCCACCAAATAAGTGCGAGAAAACAGTATAAATAGTTATTACTGAATGCTTAGCACATTTGACATTGTTACAAGACTTGCCCACTGGTGCCCTCCAATTAGTTAAGTTAAACTACCTTGTGTGGCATTGCAAGAGCCATAACCAATCTTAGACAAACAGTTGTTTGTTGTTGGATGGCATCTCTCTCTCTTTATCCTCTTTCATAGGCTGCTCTACTTCTCCATTGATGCACTTTGTTCTTGCAGAGTCTTCGAGGATGCTAACAATCCCTTAACCCACTTACCATTCTAGCCTGCTTGAACCTTTGGTTTCTAGGGAGCAGTCTGGGTAAGAATGTTTATTAAATCCTTATCTTAGAACTTTTCTCTACTGTTGTTGGAATAGTTCCAATTTCTGTGTAACACCCTTTGTAGAGATGCTTTATATCCAGTAATTAATGTGTATTCAATAAATGATCCACTGACGAGGGCTCTGAAATGGCTTGTTTGTTTCCTCTTTGTAAAAAAAAAAGAAAACACATTTGCAGTTTCATAGATGGCTTCACAACAAGCTTATGTGTGTTCTGAAGTGCAGATCCAGGACAAATAAAGAGCAAGTGCATATATTTTAAAGTTGTTTAAAAAAAAACACCTTAAAAGAACCTAACATAGCCACAATGATATACCATACAAATGTATGACTCACATGCTTTTTTAATAGAACACATCTATTAAACATATTAAAACATTTGTTTTTAAAAATATACAAAACTGAATTTAAGCAATGGGCAGATCTGTTGAGTGGATTAAGTGTGCTTGCTTCTCCACAGCCTTTAAATGTCCAGGAGGAATATCTACCATGGAGACTTGCACCAAAAAGAATTTTCAAAGAGCAGGCAGGTGGCAAGGGGAACCGCCCATTGGCATAGAATCTCCTGCTCAAAAAAGCTGAATACCACTCTTTAATTTATGAAGCTCACTCTGGGTCCATAAGAGTCCTGCCGTAAGGAAGCCAGACCATTCTGATGAGCTGTAGGAAAAAAGAACAGGACAACAGTGAGGTGAAAGAACCATGGCCCACAATTACTTCACCAAGTGAATTACTTCACCATCATGTGGCAAAAACTGGGGGAAGGGTTAGGGTACACCATCCCTTCCAGGAGATGGTGGGGCACATGAAGTGTAATGGAATTGACTCATTCTGAGCTTCTTTAGGAAGTTTTGGGACAATTAGACGATGCCAATCAAAAAGCAAGGCAGGGAAGTTTATCTGGGTCCTGGTTTATTTAGTTCAGACTGAAACAAGGGCAGCCATCCAAGCCTGATCAAGGCCTGAATTTGATTGGACAACAATTTATTGCAAACAGACATAGTTTATTTTGGCATTGTGAATTCCAAATGGTTGGGTACATACGTATTTCACATAAAAATGAATAATTTATCAGAGCCAATTTATACACGGATTTTTAATAATGATTCCTTTATTTATTTTTGTTTTATGCTGCCAAAGTTGTGTTTGAGTTGGACAGATCTATAGATATTTGTAATCAATCCATCCATCATTCAAATCACACTGGAATCCAGAGAAGTTGAATGGGAGAAATTAAGTAATTTGTGGCTTGGCACCCTGGGAGACAGTTTGGCAACTTATTCTTGTTAAGTGAGTTTTGCCCCATTTTACGATCTTTCTTGCCACAGTTGTTAAGTGAATCACTGCCATTGATATGTTGGTAACCTGGTTGTGAATCTAGCTTCCCCATTGACTTTGCGTATCTGGATACAACCACACCATATGTTACCCAAAATGGAATTCATACTCTGGAGAATAAGTGGTGCAGAGAAAAGCAGGTGACGTTAGAATGGGCAAAGCCTTATGAAAAAAATGTTTATGCCTATTCTAAAAATGTCGCTGCCCGACCTCAATTTCTCCCAGAAAGCAGGCGCATCCTGTACGTCAATCAAATTCTTCCTCTGGCTTGCGAAAGCAGACGAGGAAAACAGATGCCAGCCCGCCTCCGTTTCTCTCTCTGCCCTTCAGCAACAGGTGCAAACTCCAGGAGTGGCACCTGACAGGAAACATACACACACATGCGCCTGCTCAGACAGAAAGCTGCTCTCCAAGCATGATTTACAAGTCAGAGTAACCTTTTTTTACAAGCCCCACCTCCATCATGAGGCAAGTGCACTTTTACTTGTTTGTGAGAGCAAATGCTGCTAAGGGTTCGAGTAAAACCTCAAATCTGTCTTCCCCATTGGCTTTGCTTGGCAGAAAGTCTCCAAAGGTGATCACATGACCTTGGGATCCTGCAATTGTCATAACTAGGTTGATGGTGTGGCCACGGGGCTACTGCAATGGGCAAAGTGTGAAAAAGGATCACGAGTCATTTTTTTCAGTGCCATTGTAACTTCGAAGGATCTCTAAATGAACCGTTGTAAGTCAAGGACTATCTGTACTTCTGACCGAGGAGCTCAGAACATAAGGATATTTCTCCTCATTTTATTTTAACAGTAGCCCTTAGAGAATCTCCAAGTGGGAGGCGGGCAGGCCAACCACCTCAAAGCCTTCCTCATTCCTCATCGTTATTCAGCCTCTTCCTTTTCCCAAGAAATAACATTAACTCTTCTCCAACAACAGACGTTTCCCCAATCTCTAGGAAAAGACTCACATGTCACTGGGGGAATTTTTCCTGTCTCCATTCTCCAGTTGGTCAAGAGCCGACATCATGGTATAGTTATCCACCAGCAGGGCATCGGGATCATCTGTTTGGCCTGGTAGTTTTCCCAGAGGAAAATGTCTCCATTTCAGTTCATCTGTTGGGGGGGTGGGGGGGGGTGGATAGATCTTAGCAAGCTCAAGCACAATGATGGATAGAGCTCACCCAGGAAGTCACTGAGCCAAAAGGGAACAATCTGCAGCAGGAGTATTCAACCTTGGCAACTTTTAGACCTGTGAACTTCAACTCCCAGAATGCTCTGATACCACAGGAAATTGGGAAAGGCTGCTTCAAAGCGCCTTGGTCTTCTGCTCTTTCCGAAAGGGCCCCATCTTGGAACCAACCCTTTTCAATCTAATCTGTGGTGTGGCCCGGTGAGGAAGGACAAAGAGTCACAGCCATCTGAGCATGATGTTCCATATGATCCTCAGCAGAGAAGCGACACCCCCTGGGTCCCACTAGGTGGCTTCTTTGAGAGAGGAATCCAAATCATGCCACCTCTGCTGATAATACAAAAAAAGGGAATAGTTGGAGGAGACAGGAACTCCTACAAGTAATCTAATTGGGGGGAGGCTTGAACTGACAGTAGATTTTCTAGATATTGTTAGAAACCTGGGTTATCAACAGCAGGTTGTTCCATCCCTTGGGAAACCTAAATATCTAACTGCACGAGAGATAGGAATTATCAGTTGCACACCCCCAAGCTCCCTTTTGGCTCATCCCAGAGACCATCTAGCCAGCAAGCTAGTCTCTGGGATGAGTCTCTGGGATGGTCTCTGGGATGAGCCGAAAGGCAGGAAAGGAAACAGCATGTCTCCTCCCTTAATTGGGGCCTGATAATAACAGGTTGTTGTGAAACATTAGCTATACTAATATATATCCTGTCC
>JAPKID020002385.1:0-13380 GCA_026931265.2 Tropidonophis doriae | reverse complement strand
GGGTGACTTCCTTTTCCCCCCCTGCCGCCCCTTGTAACATTGTAGTAATTCTTGTTTGCTGTGGGGGTGGTGTGGCTGATAGAGATATTGAGCACTGTTTAAAATATCATCCAGCAGTAATAATTACCATAGGAGAAAGCCTACATGAAGAAATTATTTAACTGCATTAAAATATTCCTTGAATATCTATACACTACTAAAACTCCATTTATTTATAATCTTCAATTGAGAAAAATTGAAAGCTATAGGGTAACAATTATTGATCCAAAGTAAGAATCCCATTTGATAATGGGCTAAAATCTAAAATACTGGGATCCATGGTTCCAAGGGAATAAAATTTGGTAAAGTGTTTTCCTAGGTAGTACCATGCCTTATATACACTATCCCAAAAGCCTATAGGCTGCTCATCGGAAGAAAAGATGCAGTGGTATGTTCCCCCCATTTTTCCTGCCTCCCTTCAGCCACCATGCCCAAGCAAGGCCCTATGGTTGAGCAGTAATTGGCTGCTTTGGATTTGAGGTTGAAACTTAAAATCTCTTAATGGCAGTGGGAATTGAGTGAAGGACAAGGGAGAAATGTAGATGCCTATGACAAGATAGAGCTGACTGGGGGCATTGGTGATCAATGTGTAGCCTCTTTTTCCTTGTGAGAGGGGGGTCCTTAGGGGCATAGCAAGATGGAAAGTGGGGGTGCAGTTTTCTTTGCAGTCTACAACTTCCTTTATTCTCCAGGCCCCTGAAAAAATGGCTCATCAAAGGTGGAGTGATTTCCAATGGTTTCTGAAAGCTTTCTACAAACAAAGTCAACTGGTCATGGATTGTCCATTGAAAAATTAGAAAGAAGTCGAGCATTAGGCTAGAAATTTAAGTGTTATAGTATGGAATAATAAATACATTCCCTTCACCATGACTCCCTCCTCATGATTCTATATGAGTTAAAGTTGGTCAAGAAACAATGTACAATTTTATTCTGTGTTTTTCTCAAACTTTTTATAGTTTGAGTTCCAAATTACAACAAAAAAAATTAATAAAAACTAAAAATGGAAGAATAAAAATGGAAGCTGCAAGAAAGAAAAAATAGAAGAATAACAATATGACAAAAAGATTAGAATGCTCTCTGAATGGCTTGTGTAGTTACTGAATGTCTAGCTACAAATATTCCTTGGGAATATAAGTATTCTTCTCTTTTCAGAACAGTAAAACAGTAAAAGATAGAATTTGCAATTTCATAGTATTATTTGTAAGGCAAATGCCAACAGGTAGGAGCTATGCATGCTCAATGCATAGATGTATAGATCCTTCTCCAAAGGAAACGTAGAATATACCTTTGGGAAATGACACAAACAATTCACTTTGATTTCTGTCTGGTGTCTTGCAATACAGCACTTTTTTATCTGATTTTGAGATGGAACAATAACCAAACATCAACTATCACTAAGTAGCATTTGTGAGAAAGAAAGAAAGAAAGAAAGAAAGAAAGAAAGAAAGAAAGAAAGAAAGAAAGAAAGAAAGAAAGAAAGAAAGAAAGATGTATTATAGGATAATCAGAACTATTTATGGTAACCATTATATAAGACATTTAAAAGTATATTTAGTTCTCTTTTAGCTTCCAACTTGGAAAGATTATGTTGTTTTTTCCCTCTATTAGACCTAGTATTCCTGTATGGCAGTGGAATAGATAAAGTATGAATATGAAAGTCTTGTACCAATTAAATTGAGGAAGGATTGAATTCCTAAGAATTTTGGCAACCACCACCATCCAGATGGGAATTTAAACATCCTGGAAATCTAAACACATGATGGCAACCTACTTTATAAGGCAATTCTTTTTCAACTGCTGCAGTAAACTTGGGTGCCCTTAATTTGTTTATGAGCAAGTAAGAAGAGATTGAGTGACATTTGAAATTTTATTTTACGTCAATGTAGGCTGGTTTTCTATGTGTAAGGTTGCAGTCTGATTACAAGAAACTCGAAATAAATCATGTTTGTCAAAATAAACTTGTAAAAATTCCATTCAGACAGTAATAGGTAACAATTTAAGACTAAATCTAAAAACTAGTAAAACTAGGATATAATGCAGAAAATTATATTAATATACACCTTATCTTAGGTTATTAGTCAAGAGTCCCAATATATCTGAACTTCACACCTTCACCTTTTTAATCCAATTTTTGAGCATTTGAACCAGCTGTATAAATATGTATGATCCTATCTCCTTTCTAAAGAGAGGAATCTCAAACTAACATAGTTGCCATCAAACAGTTTCTAAGCAAAAGTAATATGTAAAACAGCCAAATCTGGATTTGGATAATAGTTTACAAACTGATTTATAGACTAAGTTGTAGGATATTATATTCTGTCCCCTTGCCTCCCTCTGTTCTAATATTTTTCTCCTCCACCTATAAATAGGAGAAGGAGGAAAATATCCACAGAATATATCTAGGAGGCTAACACAGAAGATTTTCACTAAGACTTTTTTTTTAAAAAAAGTTTTGCAATAGACTGCAAGGGGGAATTTTCCAGAATCATCTGAGTATAATCACAGAATACTTGGTGAATTCTATGAAGCATTTGACTTTATTACAGTGACAGCCAAAAAATAAGTGTGTGCAAATAAGCACAGATAAATAACAAAGCAAAATAAGGTAAGCAGATAGTAATAAACATGTTTAAACCTTTCTACTTTGTGCTCTTTTCTAAAAACCCTTTAGACCTTCATCTCAAGGACCAAAGACTGGATTCTCTTATTAATCCACATATAATGAGCAGACATAATCTAGCCAGATGTAGCTGGTAAGGACAAAAACTTATTACTGAAGGTATTTAGCAAAGGTCAATTTGTCCTTACCAAACGTTACAAGAAAGAGGCACCAAAATTTTAACAGTGCACAAGAACAAAGTGATCCTCAACACTTGTTGCTTGATAAGGGCAAACATTCAAAATCATCTCTACTAATTGCACTCAACAAAGGCGTTCAAATACTTTAACAATTAGGTCACTCCAAGGCCTGACAAAGAGGGTAACTTGGTTCATTAGTGCCTGAATTCCATGAAAAGGTAACCAATATCTATTCAATTCAAGTAAAATGCCAGCCAGTTAAATCTGGGCAGACTACCAACATGCCATTTTTTAATGAAACTCCATCCCAGTTTAGATTTAAAAAAAACCAACTTCATAGTGCTGGAAACTATTCAGAAGTGAATCTAACTAATGCTGAGAAGTCTCTCTCTGCTACAAAACTCTGGTCTCTGAGAATTAAAGTGAGCATATAATTTAAGATGATAGAAATCCCTTTATGAGCTATCAGCTGTGTTTCCTTGTCTAGAAAAAAACCCATGTTCTATAGCAGTGATGGCGAACCTCTGGCACGGGGGCCACAGGTGGCATGCAGATCCATTTCTTAGGTCACATGAGGCATTGCCCTGTCAGCTCCAGTGCGCTGGCCAGCTGATTTAGGCCTCCTTTTGAGGCCATTTTTCGCCCTCTGGAGGCATCAGGGAAGCTCCTGAAGCCTCTGAAGGGGGGGAAAGCTGTTTTCACCCTCCCCAGGCTCCTAGAAAGCCTCTGGAGCCTGGGGAGGGCGAAAAAAGCTCACCCAAAGCAGGGGGTCATGGACATAGCATTATGAGTGTGGCACGCCTACGCACAATTCCCCTGCACTCCCCCTGCTTTTGGCACGCGAGCCAAAAAAGGTTAGCCATCACTGTTTTATAGGTACCTTTAACTCACAACCATTCAAAGTTATAATGACACTGAAAAAAGTTACTTATAACCAGGTGTCACACTACTGATGTAGCATCCCCATGGGGAATTAGTCAAAATTTAGGTGCTTATCTACTAACATGTATTTACAACGGGTTTCCGCACCTGGGATCATGTGATCACCACCTGCCACTTTCCCAACCAGCTTCCAACAAGCAAAGGCAACGGGGGAAGTCAGATTTTTTTTAATGACCACCTGATTCACTTAAAACTGTGGCAAAAAAGATTGTAAAACTGGGTGTGACTCACTTAATAATCACTTTGTTTAACAACAGATATTCTAGTTTTAATTGTGGTTGTAAATCAAAGATTTCCTGTATTACAAAACAAGGCTTTTTTCCTTTTTTTAAAGTTATGATAGTGGCTCATTTTAGCTGCAGATCCTATTGTCATCATAGTACTCATGTCTGAATTTTCTGCAATTGTTGCCAGTTTTTTCTGGTTTGCCATAATACAATAACACAGACTTATAAGCTACTGCATACATTCTCCCAATGGCAGTGTCCAGAGCACATCAGAAATAAATTGGAACAAACTTTCCAGCCCAGTATTAGTTGTTTTGTTTAGAAGGCTCAATGGACAAAATCCCTGCTCTGAACTATCACCAGGTTAGGTTTATTTTTTCCAGTAATCCCATTCCACCAATTCCTTAAAGACCTTGAAAATCAGGAAGAAAATGTTGGCGACGTTATTACATCACTGAACAAAGCTGCTGAAATCCTTGGAAACAAGAAAGTTACCTAATTTTCTGTCCCTAGAGCACCCAACCTAACGACAGTTATAAAAATGTTCTTCATCTCTCGTGGTCCTCAGCCATAAACACTGAAAGATACAATGTCAGGCCTGCCTCCATTCAAAGCTCAAGAAAGGAAACCTCCCAACTCCATTGGATTAGAGAAGAGGTACTGTTACTAAGTTTGAAATGATAGCAGCAAAAGCAAGGCAAGATCTGATTCAAAACACGTGAAAGTTACACATTGAAAGTCACTTCAAATCCCCCCCTCCAGGGTCCAGCACTGAGAGTGCAATCAATGTCCAGTATGATGTTATGGGAAAGCTCCTCTGCAGGTATTTTTCACATCTGAAGCCTCAGGACTTTTGGCCTTGATGGAATATAAACAACTCCACTCGGTAGCACCATAATTCATGGGTTCAACTCTCGCCTCCCAATCAGGAGGTTGTGAGTTCCATCCTAGGTAGAGGCAGATGTAGGATGTCCTGCTTGGGCAGGAGGTTGGACTAGGTGACCTGCAAGGTCCCTTCAAACTCTGTTAATCTGTTCTCATGGGACTATTACATACCAGCTTACTTCCCCATCCCAAATGCCCATTCCTCTCCTCATGGTTTCTATGGCAGCAGAGAACAAGCGTGCTGAAGAAACCCATGATGAGATGCAGCTGACACACAATACTCCAAATTCAATTTTACGCATTATATGCTTTGCAACTTTCTCTCATATTGAATAATAAAGCCTATATTTACTTGCTGTTTATTTATATACTACTCGGGTATGAACACCGGAGACCAGCATGCAAGAAACCAAATATAGAAAAGGATTAAAAGCAATAAGAAATAATAAGAAAATTACTGATAGCATTATATCTAGCTTACCTAAACCTCAACAATGGTATGATCTTTCATTTTGTCTTCAAGCACCATTCAAAAGGTCTCCTAGCTTTCCACAAGTTTAATAAAGAAGGAGTGATCTGAGAAAGCTTAATAATGGGCTCCCTGTAGATGACATTCCCTCAGTGGGATGGGTTGGATCTCTTCCAAATCTCAATAGATGGGTTAACGTAACCAGAACAGGTAATGGCGAAGATTTCTAAGCCCTAAACCAGATGGGGTTTAAAGGTGAAAGCTAACACTTGGATGAAATGTCACATGGAAGCTACCTGGTAGCCAATGCAGCACTTACAGTAGTGGCATTACATAAGTAGATTTAAGCATACCCATAATATACTGAAAAAAATATAAATTTCCATAAATCTCCCATTCACAGTTATTTCTTTGCTTATTTATATTCCACATTTTTGTGGGCGTATATTTATTTTTCCAGTTTTGTGCATATGTGATTCTTGCTGACGTGATTACATGTAGTGTTAGGTGTTTAATTTTTTCCTTAGAATTCCCCTTAATTATTCCTAATAAGAATCGTTCCGCTTTTAGTTCTATTGTGTGTGTAGTAATCACTTCGAGTCAGTCTTTTATTTTTGTCCACTATTTCTTTGCAGATGCACACGTCCACCACAGACGATAAAACATTCCGTGTGCTTGGTTACATTTCCAACATGCTGGTGAACATTCTGGAAACATTCATGCTATTCTTGCGGGTGGTAGGTGCCATCCATAGAACATTTTGTATAAGTTCTCCCTGTAGGCTGTTGCCATTGTTCATTTGTAATTTGTTTTCCAGAGATTGTCCCATTTTGCTAATTCTACAGCGTATCCGAAATTTGTAGCCCACGTTATCGTAGTGTTTTCTTTTAATTTTTAACCATGTTTGAAGTAGGGCATTTCTAATTTGGTGCCTTTGAAAGTAGCTGTGAGTTTTATTCTTCCCATCCCAAATAAAGTCATGCCAACCTATTTCTAGGTCACACCCTTCTACGGTTAATATTCTCTTGTCCTTTAGGTTTATCCAGTCCCTTAGCCAGGGATATAGGTCGCATTTTTGAACCACCCATCTTCTTCAGAAAGGGACTGTGGGCAGTGGGAAATAAAAAGTTGAAAGATAAAAATCATGTCTATAAACAGTATACAAAATATAAACAGGGTTTTGTAAATTAAAAAATTAAAAGGAGGCAAAGATAATTGACTGCTGCTAAAATGAGGTCAAAGGTGAAGGAAGGGCTCTTAGCTCTCACAACACACACCGAGTGAATTGCAAGAGATTGGTGACCCTGAGCAAAGCCTCCTTCTCTGAGCAACGGTTGGGAGAGACACGCAAGGTTTGATTGTATTAATGCAAAGGTCCTCTTGGCAACAACCTTCGTTGGCTGTTCAAGCTGGAGGCCGAGTGCCTGAAGACCTTCAGATTATGCCTCTTTTTCAAGGTAAGCAAGATAAAGAAATAGAGGCAGTGGAAATTCCAGGAATGCTCTTCAATGTTGTAAATTAGGGTAACTTAATTGAAAGCCTACCAGGGGCTCCCTCTTTATTCTCCTTCTACCAAACGAAATCAAAGGAGGGTTAATCTGGATTTCTCACACTTTCCACTTTCTCGGTACTGAGTTGCTCTTTGGTTTCTCTTTAGTGTTTCATTGCGCTCCTTCCACTTCAGATCTACATTTTTTTCAGAGCAAATTGCAAGCAGGCTCCATAACGGATCAGTCAGTCCTTGCATCCACAGCTACCCTGTTTCCCTGAAAATAAGACCTCCCCAGATAATAAGCCCTTCCCTCAAATACTTAAATGCATGCACAGCTGGTCCCCGCCATTTCCTGGGGGAGGAAAAGGGAGGAACAAGCCCCATGTGTCCCACAGGCCACTGCCATGTATGTGGAATGGCTTCACGGAGGCCACTCCCACAAATCCTCGCTACCACACCCCTTCTCTTAGTGGCGGCCGCAAAATGAGTGACAGGCTCAGCCATGCTAGGGCTGGCAAGAGTGTGCCAGAAACATCCGGTCCTCTCTGGATCAGTTGATCCGTAGGCCACGGACTGAGGATGAGGGGCCTCCTGCACCTCAAAAATAATGAGACCTCCACAAAAATAACGCCAAGCACTTATTTTGGAGGTCAAAAGAAAAAAAAAAGACTCATTTTCGGGAAACCACGGTGTTTCCTTGTCCAGATACTATTCAAATTCATTACAATAACCCGTCAGCCAATTTTTTGGCATTGTTTTCCATGACAAGATCCTAGCAAATGTAAACAATGCTGCTGGATGGCTATTTGCAGGTGCAGTAAAAGCAGAGAATTGGGGCTACTTTGCTATTCTAAACCACTGTGGTTTAAGAGTTGAACTTGGGCTCTTCCTCTTGTTCTATCGCACTCGTTCTTTGCTTTTCTTCAACACGTTCTGCCCTTTCATCTCCCACTTTCATCACATCTCAGATTCTAAAAAAATAAAAAAAAGGCAGATCAAATGTGTTCCCTCTGCATGTTATCTGAGATATGCCAACGGTTGTCCTTGTGGCCCGGAACTCCTCAGCTGCCTCTACCCAGGGGCACATTGAAGTCCCCCCCAAAACCCAAGGACAAGAGTACGCCCATATTTATCCCACAGTGAGCTTACACAACTCAGACAAGGATTTAATTTTGTAGCAGAAAGGCGAGTTCAAGCACACACACACACACACCCAATTTGTAGATAAAGCCCAAAAGGAAAGCGTTTCTCAGAGAAGAACATTTATTCTGTTGGTTGATGCATGATAGCAAAGTATCCAGAGGGAATTAATTTTGAGTTGGGGTTAGAAAATGAAAAACACAGTAAAAGAACCAACATCCCTGACTAGAACTCAATGGTTGCCATGGCTATAGGCAGGTAGTGTTTATATCAGCTAGTTTAACAATTATATTTAAACACTGTCAGCTGGGTGTATCTACTGTAGTTTATTCCATTATTATGAATTAATTTAAGTTATATTAAAAGTAACTGAGGTCCATGTGCCTTCTGGGATACCTAAATATCTGATATACTTTCAAGAGGTTTCTTAGGAAAAACATCATATTTCAAAGCTCTGTATAGAAATGCGGTTATTGCAAGATATGTCTAGATTGTAACAGCAAAACAGAAAAAAATGTATATATTTTTATAACACTTATAATTCCATACATGGTTTTACCACTCAGTTCTTTTTGTGGGACCACTGCTAATGCAAATTGTAGGTGCTTGGGGGTTGTTATTTATATTCAACAATTATATGTAAAGCAGATTATCATCATAATCATCATCCATCACCATAATGATTATAATGTCAACCATTATAAACAAGTCTTTGATATGCCTTTATCATTTTGACCAGTTTTGATTTATGTAGAGATGCATGCAAAATGTAACCACATCCCTGGTGGTGTTCAGGAAAAACAATATTTCAATAATCCCGTCTTGAATAAGGAACAAAATATTTTCCCATCAAATTTTCTTTCCACCTCAGTTACTGGATAACTGTTTACAGGCAACTGCAGCTCAGAAGGACATCGAAGCATTTAATAACCCCACTTTAATTTGAAATAATAACAAGAAATCTTGTTTTTCTTTACTCTTCTAAAAACATCTCTAATAGGGGCTCTAATTCTCAAGTTCAAATCTGAAGTGACTGGACTTTAAGCTGGAAAAGGGGCAAGAGGATATTTATATTTAAGTTTCTCTACATTGTCCTGTTGTCCGTTATGGAATTGACAGGAAGATCTTTACTCTGCCCAGGAATTATTGTGTAACCTTGAAACAACCTCTCCGTCCAGAATTACTCTGAGGTAAAATGGGTGGCCTATAAATTTTATAATCAAACAAAGAAAGAAAGAAGCAAAGCTGATGTCAGCCAGACGGCTGCTGGCTGCCATGGGAATGAGGGAGGGATCAATGGAAAACTTTTTGTTGCGGCTTTCCAACTATGGCCTTATCTCTCCAAGAGAATTTCTTCTAGCTTTGGTATTCAGCAGCCAGAGACAGAATGCTTGAATCAAAGGCTTCCTTGCATTTCCTGGTCTGGCCAGTGAAGGTCTCCCTCCACGATGGCAATGCCCCCCAACTGCAAAACTAGGACCAATTTATGACAGCCGAGGGTTCGAGAGGGGAAGGATATTCTGGCGGATGCTTTGCCTAGGTTGCCCCAATGCAACAGTAATAAGGCTGAAGCACGTCGACCTGTTTTCCCCTGGAAGCAGCTAGCAGCCCCAGGAACCACTAGAGCTCCGGGGAAGAAGGAGCCTGAAATTCCAAAGGAACTGTGTGAGAAGCTTAAAGAAGGGCTAAAGCTTGATGAGTGAATTACTACTTATAAAAATGATGGTGCCATCCGCCATGGACTGGCTTGGGTCAGAGGCAAATTATTATATCTGCCCTCAAGCTTGAGGAGCACCGTTTTAAGAGACGCTCATGATTCTAAGTCAGCAGGACATTTTTGATTTGTAAAAACTCTGCACTTGGTTAAGAGGCAGTTTGATGGCTTTCCTTGAAGGAAGACATGGAAAGCTATGTGGCCAACTGTTCAATTTGTGCAGCGGCGAAGAGACTTTTACAGACTGGCCAGGCACTATGGAAAGAAATATCTATGGACTTTATTGTGGAATTGCCTGAAAAGTGAGGAGAACAGATATTTGGGTTGTTACTGATTTTTTTTTGAAACTGGTGCACATTGTTCCCTGCCCCAAGGTTTCCTCCATAAAGATGCTTACTAAACCTTTCATACAACATATGTATAGGTTGCATGAAAGGCCTGAGCACATTATTTCAGATAGAGGAGTACAATTTACATCACAGTTTTAGGGGCAATTTGTGAAGCTGTTTGGAACTGACCAGGGCTTAAGCTCCTCCCATCAAGCCCAAACTAACAGGGCATGTAAACGAACCAACATAGCCCCGGAACAGTACCTCCGGTGCTACATTAATTACCAATAGGACAATTAGGCTGACCTTTTGCCTTTGCAGAGGTAGCATATAGCATATAACAATTCTGTGCATAGTGGCACAGGGTTCACTCCATACAAGGCGGCCTTCAGACAGGACTTTTTAACTATGCCAGCGCTGCCTCAAGAGAAACTACACATTCCTCCTTAGTGCAGTGGATAGCACAATTGTCAAACCCTGATGTCCAAGGTCTGTCACAACTGGGCGGGATGGAGCAGCACCAGCGTAGGGACTGTAGCAATGGAGCACTGATGATGGGTGTGTGTGTAGGAAAGGCTGCAGAGGCGATGGAGGCAGCAACAGGGCTCAGCTGCAAAGTGGGGAGGTGTGGTGACACAAGGAACACTGTCAGCAGGGATCAGAAGCTCCAAATAATGATCAGCTGTTCAGGCCCAACAATCAGCTGTTCGGGGGCAAGGAACAGCCGGGTGGAGCCCCACCGGCTAGGCTAACGCGTAACTGATGATGAGGCGAGGCTAGCCAGGGGAAAGAGGGCATGGCCCACCTTGATAAAGTCTGCTGGGAGGCGGAAACTCCCAGCGCTGATTTTTCATCTTTACAGACTGCTGTTTTGCAAAGTACTTACAGTCAACCCAACCATCCAAGAAATTGGGTCCTAAATATGTGTGTGGACATTCCCACTTATTAAAGTAATTAACCCGTTCACTGCACAACTGGAGTTGCCTAAGAATTTTAAACGTATTCCCCCTGTGCTTCACTCCAGTTTATTGAAACCTGAAACTGTCACTACTTTACCTTGGACCTGATGCAGTCTAATCAAAGGAGAGCAGCATTTTGAAATGGGAGAAATTCTGGATTCCAGGAAACATAGAGGAAGGGTCCAATACTTTCCCCCTACACCCTGGGTGGATGCTAGACATCCTCATCGACTGCTTCAATGTTTGTTTCAATTTGTTGCTTTGCGTGCCTTTGCCTCAGATCTTGCCTGAAACTTGTTGCATTCAGTTCTCTCCTAGTAAAAGTACATTGACTCTCTGGAGCCAAGGGTTTTTCTTTCCTGGGAATTGGACAGAGGCAGCCCTGACACCTACTTTCCCCTCTATCACTGGGTCCTACTGGTGGAAATGGAAACTATTGCCAAGAGAAATGCCTTTGGATCATTTAGTGGTTTCTCATGCCTCTAAAGCCTCACTATCTATATTGTCCTTTACAGTTCTAGCTCTACCTGACCCATGATGGTGAACCTATGGCACACATGCTACAAGTGGCATGCAGAGCCATTGCCCCAGCTCAGCTCTATCATGCATGCGCACGCACCACCTGCTGGCCAGTTGGTTTCCAGGTCTCTCTCTGCCACACATGCGTAGGAGGTGGAGCGCATGCGGGAGATAAGCATGCATTCACTGGGGAGCATGGTGGGTTACGTGTGCATGTGTGGAGGGCCCACAGGGAGGTCACATGTAAATCCTATTATGGGTGCACACGTGCTTTTGGCATGTGACGATAAAAAGGTTAGCCATCACTGACCTAGACCAACTTCTTCTGATTGAGCAATATCTACATTCACACAAAGATGATGTTCCATTCATAATGGTGGGATCCTCATCCAATAAGGATTTTAAAGCAGTTCACCCTACAGACCTTCATTGCTTTAAATAAAGTTGTCTGAATCTCCATCCTTTTGTGGGATCAGTTCAATAAGCACAAAGGAAAAGGAAAAGTGTGCCTTTGTAAAACACCACTTAGAACAGAGTTGAGGAATGCGCATGTCTGAAGGCATATATGAAATATTCATCTCAACGTTGTCTTGTATAGAAACGATGAATACAAACATCTGACATGTGGGGCCTGTTTCTTCCCTAGCAGACCACCATGGGATGACAAAGGGAATCAGAACCCAGAGGGCCAGAAAGAAAGAAAAAAGAGAATGAATGAAATATGACAGCAGCAGGAAAAGGAGAAATAGGATATGGCAGAAAATAGCAGCTTTGTTGCTCAATTTTATTTGCTTCAGGGTAATTCAGCACTGGTAGGTGCCAGGACATTATTCCTGAGGAAATGGGGGCTTTAGGAGAAAACAAAATAGAGAGAGAAAAATTTAGCCCTTTCTGGTGTTGGTAATTTATAAGCAACATGCTAACAAGGACCACACTATTCTGTTGTATATAATGTGGCTGATAAGCTACATGAAGGCACAGGAACCTTGAAAACTTCCGTAGGCATTGAAAATCCGAATCTTTAGGGAAAAGATAATGCACTAATATTTTTCTTGGCAAGATAACAGGTTTATGGAGTTTCCGATTAGTTCAGAGCAGTGCACTGGGGTTGCTGCCACCCAGTGGCTTGCCTATCGCATTAGCAAACTTGACCCGGTGACGTAAATACGTACAGGCAGTTCTCACTTTACGACCACAATCGAGCCCAACCTTTACGTTGCTAAGTTATTTGTTAAGTGATTTGTTAAGTGACTTTTGCCCCATTTTACAACTTTCCTTTAACATTTGCTAAGTGAACAACTGCAGTTGTTAAATTAGTAACAGCGTTGTTAAGTGAATACAGCTTGTCAGAGGTTTGCAAAAGGGGATTGCGTGACCCCAGGACACTGCCTCCCGCCATAAATTTGAACCATTGGTCAACCATCCGAACGTAAATGATAAGACCCTGGGGATGCTGCGATGGTCGTTAAGTGTGAAAAATGGTCCCTAAGTAACTTTTTTCAATGCCCTTGTAACTTTGAACGGTTCCCCATTCCCCACTATCCTGCAAGAGCTGAAGAAGCTTCTTGGATGAGAAGCAAAACGTCTTCAAAGGAAAAAACAGGAAAGTCAGGTGCCTCCTGAAAAAAACCCAAACACCTTTGGAACAACTGTGACGTGGATGACGGAGAATCTCTACAGAGTCCTGGTTGGATATTCAGATGAACAATGAGGCTTAGCAATTATTGGTAGAGGACGAAGGCCATTCCCCCACTTGTGACTTATAATTTCTTGGAGCATTGCCCAACTGCAATACAATACAATACAATAGCAGAGTTGGAAGGGACCTTGGAGGTCATGTAGTCCAACTCCCTGCCTAGGCAGGAA
>JAPKID020002384.1:0-13381 GCA_026931265.2 Tropidonophis doriae | reverse complement strand
CAGCCACATGGGCCAGATCTAAGCACCCAGCATGCCTTGAGTTTGACACCTCTGGTCTACAGGTAGTCCTCACATAACGGTAATTGGGACTGGAATCATAAAAGCTGAAGTCATGACTGAGCCACTTAAGCAATGAATATTCTGGCATTTCTGGTTGCCATCATTAGGCAAATCACCATGGGTCATTAAGAGAGATTATCATATAGTTGCTATTTGTGAATTCCTGCCATTTTCTCTATTGACTTTGCATGTAGGAAGCCAGTGAAGAAGGTCACAAATGGCAATAACAGAGATGCTGTAATGTTGACATTGTGAGGCAAGTAGTATGTGACACAGAGAGACTACATATTTACAGGACCAGTCATAAGTACTTACTCATAAGCTTGAACAGTTGCTGTACAAGTTATGGTTAAAAGAGGACTGCCTGAATATCAGTGAAGTAGAACTCTAATATTCATGTCCTGCCTGGTCTACCTTGAAAGACTGTAAACTTATCAGTCAGAAGTGTTAACAACCAGGCAATCCCCAGATTAATGATGTTCAATTTATGGACCACGCATACTTACAAATACCATTACTAAAAATGGTGGATGGCATTCTCCTAGCTCCATGCAATGTTTGTATGACCTGCTAAAGGTGTGCATTTTTTTAAATGCATCCTGTTTTCAGTAGTTCATTAGCTCAATGCCATTTGCTATTTTTAGTAATAAGCAGTCTCTCTGCAAGTATAAATTGAATACTTGAATAGAAATTTGATCTAAAGACAGACTTAGGAGTGGATCTCAATCTTCACTAGGGGACTGGCTGTATTTTCAGGATCTTTCCACTTTTCTCAAAATCTCAATATTGCAACCTCTACCCCTTTCAGCCATGTGTATGATGTTGCAATGCACAAAGAAAGAAAACAAGACTTGTACTTCACTGCTGCTTTTTGTGACTGATCTCCTTGCCTCCTTGGCCCCAGCAAATACAGCCTATTTTAATAAATTCAATGAGTCATTTTTCTTTCAATATATCTGAAGTTAAAATCTGAACCTTCAAAATGAACCTTCAAAAATCTGAACCTTCAAAATGCATGAAAAAAATAATGTACTAATTCTATTTAGCAAGAGATTTCATACACACTTTTACATTGAGAATATGAAACATATGCTTGAAAATTAATCTGTGTGGTATTTTAAAAAGCCATTAACCAAAATCAGGAAATGAACATTCCCTAAATTCCACAAATGCATTACCTTCGGAAATGTGTGCTCGCAAAAACTTTAAAAGGCTTATCAATACATATGTGTGTGGTCTTACCTTTTGCAATCACTCTGATAAAATTTCTAAGTAATGATGCCTATCGCTGGAAATTTCATTTGTCCCAAGTGTTCTTCATTTCATGTTGGCCCTAATATTTTGAGTAATATTTTTATTAAAATAAAAAATGGTAAACCTCTAATGTTACCCAGACAATAAATATACTATTCAGTATCAAAAGTTATTTTCTTGCTTCTTTTTCCAATCTTAGGGTTCATAGTGTTTTGTCATATAGTACAAAGTTTATTATTAGAGGATAAGGAGGGAAGAGAAAAACTTCTGCATTGTCATCACTGGTAAAACTACAGTATTTTAAGTTTCATCCTAAACCATGCTGGTATTGTTATCTTGTCATCTTGACGACACTCCTTTAGGCCATCTCTTGGGAAAGTAAGTTGAAAATAGCTTCATTTCAAAATTCTTGATTTCTGTAGTCCGCAAATACGGCTGTTCCTTCATAAATTGACAAAAGATCCCTTTTTATTTCCTTCAAGCCTGAGACACCTGGGTGAAAACTGAAAAGACCACTACCTTTGTGAGCTATAGTCAGTTACCTACAAGGCAGTGTTTTAAATTTTATATTTAATGTAATTCAGAAAGCCCTGCTTCAAGGAAGACGATAAGATCTTTCCAAGAACAAAAATAGTCTCCCAGGAAAGTTAGGTGGTGCTTGCAAAATACAGGAGTATTTGTAACATGTGGATAAAATACTATAATGATTTTAAAAACTAAAGAAATGCAAATGTGGGCTTAAATAAACTGGTGAAGATAAAATAGCATTTACATATGCAATTATAATTATGTTAATAATATATATGATATCTACAAATTGTAAATTACATGCTTGTTTGGCTTTTACCTTGGGTTTTGAATAGGGTATTGGCTTTGGACAATCCCTATTCCTAGACTATTGAGAGAAAAGTCTTTCTTCTGTCCATTATCTCTACCAATGCACAGTTTTGTACTCTACGGTTATCTTCCTCCTTCATTGCTTTTCTTCTCTCCTACAAAAGAATATAAAATGTTCTAGCTTTCTATAGTATCAATTTCTTTGAATATTTTGGCTTGCTCCTCTGCCCTTATTCCAACTCTAATATTTTTTTTTCCAAATATGGTGACCATAATAGTACCTGTACATAGTATGTAGGTGATAACTTTAATCTATATAAGGGCATTATAATGTTATAATGCTATACAAAGGCAATATAATTAATCCCCCCTTTTTTAGTTCAGTATAGTTTAGTTTCTTTGCCTCAAGGAGCATTTCACCGTTGCTAATTGGTCAACCATTCACTCCATTTAAAGGGATATTTTTAGAGTTTTTCACAATCATTTTGGATTTTGATATCACTGAAAGATTTATTATAATCTGCAATCCTGGCCCAGTTCTAAGACAGGATCACCAATTTGATGGAGACTATCTTTTAGTTTTATTATAGTTTGCTTAGTTAGAAGTTATAGTTTCTGATCACCCAAGTCAGAGTCAATAAAAAAGAGATGTGGAACATTATGAAATCTAACTATTTTTATCTATATCTATACAAAAGTATTTTTAAGATAAAAAATATCTAGCAATACCAAGTAATCCTGATTTGTATCATTCTTTCAGTAAGAGATTTTTAAAAATAACTTTTGAATGAAAAACTATAATAACATGTCACTTGGTAATACATGTATTAAAGTTAGATCATACACATATATTAGCAACCAAATTTTACAAAAATATTCAAGTAGCAGAAAAAGTTAAATGTTGTTTATTGAAAACTGAATCCATTTAAAGAAATAAAAAAATGTATTATAACTTAATCTTGGACTCATAAATTAATACTAAAACAAGAAGCCATTGACTGAAAACCTTCAGTTCAGATGCTATCTGAAGTTTATATTTAAAGTTTTATCAGTATTTTCTATTTTATTTATTTCATCTATCTGTATGGTACCAACATTCTTAGTAGCTCAGAATGTTTTACAGAAATGCAGTCAAAACAAATGTTATAGCATTATTAAAGCCATCAAACAAGATGCAATATAAAATACTAAAACACTAAATTTAAAACAATTAAATTTAAAACAATATAAAAACCTATGTAAACAAATAAATGTGAGTCTTTAGTTGTAATAAAAAGGGTCTTCCTTTAATTTCAAAGGCAATTTTTTCCACAACTTGAATTCTGCCATGGAAGAAAGAAAGAAATTTAAGAAAAGAAAGAAAATTAAGTATAGATTCAGATGTATCTGAAATGATAAACTATTGATGATCTCTGAGCGCAGGAGACAGATTCTGTGAGAATCTGAGATTATACAGTTTTGCAAATATCTTGTTCCTAAACCTTGTACAGTTTATTCACCTGGATGCTACTCAATTAATTTCTGGGGGATTATTTGACTTTTTTGATTTTGGGCATATGCCCTAATATGTACCTCAGGATACATATAATTACTGGAAATGCATGACTTACTGCTTTAGGAGATATGCAGAAATGCCAAAACACTTGTCAGAATTCTTATGCAAATATAATTGCAAAAATATGTACGTTTCCTAAAATGTACATTACCAATCAAATTTCAGGAACTTCAACTGTATTTTGATCAGCCGACAAAGGATTTTTCTCAAATTTGACTCTGATTTTAAACCAGCATTACAAATGTTTAAATAAAAAAAAGTAAGCCACAACAAAAGTAGAAAGTTTTGTTACTACTGATACTTTTATTAGTGTGTACATAGAAAGGACAAGTCAAAAACCAAGAAAACTGACTTCAAAAAAGATTATAAGAATCAGGTCCTTACATTTAAAAAATTTAATAATTCCCAAAATGAGTTTCAAGGACCAAAAACACCAAAAAACCCCACCCTCTTCTATTTTTTCTGAAATACAGTTTGAAAACAGAAAGAAAGCACCGTTGAATTGTGGGAGACTAGTAAGGTACCAGGGGTGGTGGCGGATGGGGGGGATTGTTTGCCTAAATTAAACCCTGTATTTTATTCTACCTGTATCTCATGCACTACAATAATGGCCACATTCCATTAAATTCAACAGATAAACTTTAAAGATATTCCAAAATTAATTTTTTTTAAAAGATATTCCAAAATTAATTTTTAACAATGCATTCTTAATATTTCAAAATTTTGCATTAACAGCTTCACATATTCTTTTTTCTGGGATGATATGTAACATGATTTCAACTTTGATAGATTTTGTTTGCATAACTTCTGCATACTCCAAAATTGATAAGTTATTAGCTGAAACCAAAAGAACAGGTGTAATTACTTAAAATTTCTCAGGTGTTTCCTGAATTATGCATACAGGAGATCTGTATACTAACTCCCATATTAATAATAACCATAAGCATCTATACCAGAGGTCTCATTCTCACGACCCACGGGCCAATTGCAGCCCGTAGGACGGTATCTTGTGGCCCCACCATGATATGAAAGTATAATATTATATATTATAATATTAATATAATATATAATATAATATTAATATGCGGCCCAGCCTCACCCAGACTCTGCCTCCAGTGGCCCCCAGGTAAATTGAGTTTGAGACCCCTGATCTACATGATATACACTTTCTTCACAACGTGTTTCATTCCTTCACATCTTTACTGCTTTTACTGTTCATACATGAGAACCTACCCAAGGCCATGCTCTAGGTAAAGCTGTGTTTTAAAAGAAGCAGAGATCAGATGGCTTGGGAAGAAACTAAATCTGTGCAGAGGATGAAAATAAGTTATTGAATGAGCTGTGCAAGGGCTGCCTTTGAAAATGATCTAGAAAGTTAGTTCAAAATAGAGCAACTAGTTTGCTCACTATGCAAACTAATGCAAACATATTATTCCAATTCTTTGCCATCTACAGTGGCTGACAGTTTGTTTCTGGACCCAATTTAAAATGTTGATTTCAACCTTTAAAGCCCTAAATGGCTTATGACCAAATTACCTGAAGGAGTAACTTCTCATCAGGGCTGGGTTCCTGCCAGTTCTATAGAAGAGGTTCCACAAATCTACAGTGCCGTTTAGAACCGGTTCCAGCTTCCTCTCCCTGCCCGTTCACGCATAATCAAGATGAAGAGCAAGAGGAAGAATTCTGGGAGTTGAAGTCCACAAATATTAAAGATGTCAAGTTTGAACACCCCTGGGTTGTTGTTTTTTTCTAAAGGGTTAGGGGTGCAAGGGTCTTGTAACTTGACAGCTTTAAGACTTGCATGCTTCAATTGCCAGAGTTTCTGAGCCAAAAGTTTGGTTGCTAAGCAAGAGCGTTGTTAAGTGGGTTTCACCACATTTTGCAAGTTGGCTACGCCCACACAGTCACATGGCTGGCAAGCCACTCCCGCTTGGTCACATGGCTGGCAAGCCACTCCCACCTGGTCACATGGCCAGCAAGCCACTGCCACCCGGTCACATCGCCAGCCAGCCACTCTCACAAAGCATGCCACACCTACAGAAGAGGTTCTTAAAAAATTTGAAACCTGCCACTGCTTCTCACATATGTATCTATCCAGATTTTAAGAGTCACCTCCATTCTCCTCACCAAAGGAGGTGGATCTCTAACAAGGAAAAAAGGTGTGTTTTTTCTGTAGTGGCACATAGACTGATGGACAGAAACTGAAAAGGCAACTATTGTTCCAGGGTTTCTTTTGTCGAGTTCAATATTTGAATGGGCTGTAGACCTGTGGATTTAAATGGAAATGCTACCAATTAAGTAATAATCTGATATATAAGGACCATTCTACATGTTTTTCAGGATCTAAACTGAGGAAAAATATCCAAAGGTCATAGTGCCAAATTTATTGAAAATACCATTTGGGGTGCATTTATTTGAATTTTGCTAACTGGCATCATCTAGCTGACCTTAGCTGATTTCAAAGAGTTAGGTAGGGTCAAACCTGCAGTAATTAGTACTTGGATAAAAGATTATCTGGAAATTCAGAAGAAGTGGTGAAATTCAAAAAAAAATATTACCGGCTCTGTGGGCGTGGCTTGGTGGGCATGGCAGGGTAAGGATACTGTAAAAACTCCTTTCCCTCCCCACTCTGGGGCCAGCCAGAGGTGGTATTTGCCGGTTCTCCAAACTACTCAAAATTTCTGCTACTGGTTCTCCAGAACTGTCAGAACCTGCTGAATTTCACCCCTGATCAGAAGTCAAACTCAGACAGAGGCAGAAATTCAGGCAGGACAATCCTACAAGAGGATAAAATGAGATTTCAGCAACATGAAACTTGAGATTAAGCTTTCAGCTTCCTTCCCTCTGAGTGTCTAATGATCAAAGCATCTTCAGTTAAAGGGACCTGGCTTTCTTTAGGGGGACAGGAATTCTGCTAAGGCTTCTGGGCTGGAGTCCAAAAATTGTGATGCAATCTCATAACCCAGAAAGATGTTGGCAAAATTGGCTTATTTTGTCTTGGAGCTTCCAGAGTAAAGGCAACATCTGAGATAGCCTTCTTAATGGCTATGCTCAGACTATAGAAAGCCCTGTAAAGTTTTCTTTCAGTTGTTCTTTCTTCTGCAAAAGGAAAAAAAAAGTTTTTTTTATTAAAGCAGGCTTTGATGCATAAGCGGAAGTGTAATTGATGAAGTTAGGGGTATGTGCAGCTTCTTGAATATACTGTGTTTCTAATGTTTTATATCATCTTTCATTGTTGAAATTATATTTAAATGATTGATGAACCATGTGAGTGCTATTTGTATACTGAAATATTGAGTGGAAAGTCAATAGATGCATTGGTTTTAAGAGCAAATCTCACTTTTGATGCATTCCCTAAGTGTGAGCTTCTTCTACTGAGTTGGAGAACTGAACTCTAGGGTAATGGCAGATAATGAAATTGTCAAAATTAAAGATTAGAAGAGAGATTTAAAATTAAGCAAAACAATGAGTATTACAGTGTCTTCATAGGGAACAAAGCAGGAACAAGGGAGCATATGCAGGACCCAGGACCCCATTTGCTGCCACTACAACTCTTCAGGTTGCAGCCATACTTGTGGCAAAACAGCAAAGCACCAATAGTACAGGCACCTTAAATGAAGAAGCAACAGATTCAGCTAAAATGATTTCAAACAAATGTTTCATTTGCATAGTGTAAGAACTACTTTATAGTGTGAATAGCCAAAACCTCAGTAAAAGCCACAATAATATGAAGCCATCCGCACTGGAATAACTTTTTATTTCCTTCTACCAACAAATCCAAGCAAATGCCACATGTTGAAATAACTTTTAAATTGCAGGCCTAGGGGTTTATTCTGCTAACTATACTCTTTGGAACAGAAAATGTTCATATGGTAATGCAGCAATGAATTCTTCAACTGAGTGGCAGTCTGCTCTATCTCGGGTGCCTAATGCATTGTTCCCTGAGAAATGGAGACATATAGTAGCACTGGCGGAAAAAAATAGTGTGTATATCTTTAAGTTAATATTGATTCCTGGTAAATGCTTGGGCAAAACATTGGCAAGATTTTATAAGTGATTTGCCACACCAACCAAAAGCTAACAGGGTTGGGCCCATTCTAACCTCCAAGGGGAAGATGTTCTATGCCTCTTTTCTAGTTTCTTTCCAGCTGATACTCTTTGGCTGATGGGATCTGCATCATGGCCATTCTGCTAGATCAGGTTGCACTGGTAGAGACATTTGGGAAAAGGTGATCCCTCAGATAACCTGGTCTCAAGCCATGTAAAGCTTTAAAGATGACAGTGGGCACATTCAGTTGCACCCAGAAATGCACCAGGTCTGCCAGATGTGCATCATATTCTTCACAGCAACCCTTTGCTGGCTGGAGAATTCTGGGAGCTGAAGTCCTTCAGACTTAAAGTTGCAAACGTTGGAGACCCCTGCTTTAGATAAACATCAGTATTGCTCCCTCTGAGGAGGGACTGAGTTGCCCAAAAGAGAGCGTCTGGGTGACTATCGTCAAATGCTATGGAGTGGAGAAACAGTTACATTTCACCATGAAGTAGCCTGTGTCTGATTGTCTTCATTCCTTGTCTTTTACCAGAGATGCCTTAGGTGTCTCTTAGACTGCTTAGGTTGCCTCAATTCCCTCAGATATCATGAAGAGCATCACAAACACTGAACACTGAGAGGCTGCTCAGGCATGATTCAATCCAAAGTCACCTCTGCTTTGCTATTCCATGCAGCCACCCAGGCTTCAGTTGGACCGAGTAGCAGGTTTTTTGGAATAACCACATGCCTCCCTCCATTAGTCACCTGAGTGAGCCAGTACAATAGGCCTGGCCTCCCTGTAAAGAGACTCACTAGTGAGTGACCTGTCCATGGTAGGGGAAAAATCAAAATCCAGAACACTCTGCCATTGCTTTGACAGAAAAACCCAAATTGGGGGTATTACCACTGCTATGAGTTGGGATAATTTGGACCAGGACCATGGTTGCTATGGTGACCAAAACATCCGAGCTACCTCTGACCCTTCACCTAGGGATGGCAGGTTGAAATATCCCAGCAGTCCAGAGAACTCCATCGCCAGTTCAGCCACAGAATCAAGATGGTCAGGCAAGGAGGTTGTCAAGTAGGAGGGATAGCATAGCAACGGCCTTAGATGACTTCTACTGGTGCCCAACTTAAGAAACAGTGTCTCACCTACAGCAATCTACGGGGCAAGGCCCGTGGATGCCTCCCAAGTACTTCAGACAATCACCACCACTACCCTAACTCCCCTACCCTGGGGTCACAGCTAGTGCCCAATCCGGAAGCCAACTGGGCAGATTTCAGTGAGTGGGACTCAGCCCCCTTGTCCCAACCACGTTTCAATAATGTATGATAGATCAGTGTTTCCCTAGACAATTAAGTCATAGATGAAGATGTCTTTATTACATTGACAGATCTAGCATTCACCAGAAGTAGCCAACAGCTCCTTTGAAAGGGCCTTTGAAAGGGCCTAAATCTAAATCTGAGAAACCGGAATATACCATAGGCACAAGATACCTGTGGCATGGTCCCCATGACGAGTCTGTTTCTCAACTCTCACCATATTTTGCCCATCACTATTGTAATCTTATAGCCTACACTTCAGAGCTCTCTCCACTTCCCTGTGCCAACCCTTGGCTCCCACCACACAGACACAAACTTCCTGAGAGGCTTTTGCTATCCAAAGCACTTCTGCCTAGTTTACTCAGCCTTCCAATTATAATCCAACAGCACTAGGTACTCAGTCAGTCTTTCACTGGACTGCTGAGCACCTAACTACACAAACTCTACCTCCCCTTTCACCCAGAAAAGTGGACTGCTCCACCAACCAAACTCTCCAATTAATATCCGTCCCAATCAATCTTTTTGCAGAGAGACCATTTGTTTTCTTGACCAGTTTATAATTCCTGCGTACACATTTGTTTTACTATCCTCCAGCTCAATTACAGAGTGGAGTCAAAATGGCTGGCAATTAGAAAAAGCAAATTACAGAAAGACTTTGGCATGGGTACTGCTCCCTCCAAAGTTGCAGAGGGTAGTTTCAATAAGATTTCATGCATCAAATGTCCATGCCAGTATAATAATGGGGAAGTAGAATCTGCTGAGCATATCAAACTTCAATCTGTGCTGTACAGAAACAAGCATCATATTTTTATCTCCCTGATAATATCAAGACTGTCAGACATGCTCATCAGATTTATTTGCAAATGTTCATTTTAAGCTGCAGCTTTTAAAACTTGCCAGGAACCAATTAAGAATAAAAACTAATAAATGCCATACAATCATATGACATATAGTTTATAAATTAAAACTAAATTAATATTGAATTTCTGAATAGTGATAGACATATGGTTTATCCATTCTAATTTTCATTACATTTTATGGATTGAACAATATTAGCCTGATGTTATCTTATGCTGGTTTCTAGCCAAAGTAAAGATTGTTACACTATTACTTTTTATACAATTATGGATGCTGCAAATTCTTCTATGATGATGCTTTATAAGCTACTTTATTAACCTTTTGTATGAGAATTTCTCTTTATTACCTAATACATTTATTCTGTTTGGTAGCTAACATTGCTGTTATCTATACTTTGTCTTCATCATAAAGATAACTTGCAAGGACTATAGGAATTACATTTCCTGAATACTTTTATTATTGATGGTTTGGGCAAAGTATATTATAATTTACATATGGACATTTTCATTTATGAAATACATATTTTGCAAATGCTTGGTTTTATTCGGTAATATAGATTTCTTCTTCTACAGAGATTTAACACCAATTTTGCCTGTCAGGCAGTCCTCTTAATGTGTGCAATATAGGAAACCTGCAGTGTTATGAATTCATCCATCTATAGTAGTTGTTTAATTCCTAATTTAGGTTTGTGTTTAACTTATTTCTGCAACAGGCAGCACAAAGGCTTTTTTTCAACCAGACAGAAAACACAGCAAAAATGCCTTACAGATCTCAAAGGGCCCCCAAAATAAAGATTTAAAATACATGTCAGCCGAAATGATCTCTTGACATCTTGATAAAAGCCCATCCGCTTTTCCATCTTGCCAATCTAAGGTAAATGCATGTGATGCCAGTCACCATTATTAAATCCAGTAGGTGTCTTTTTTTAAAAAAAAAAAGTAATGTATGACCATTTGAATTGTATAATTTTATGTTTTGCCCTTTCTTTGCTGATCTCAGGCCTGTTAACTCATTCTCCATGATAACAGTAAGTGTTTAAGTGAATGGGATTTTAGTGTTGGCTTTTTTGGCTGGTTGGTTTGTGTCATAAGATTAATTATATATGACCAGAAGGGAAAAGATAAGCCTCTCCTCTCTTGTACACTGCAATATCAAATCCACGCAATCTCATTTCTAGGACTACCTTTAGCATCACATCTGGTGTGGTTTTAGGACTTCAATACATTTTAGATCTAATGTACAATATTTATATACTGTAGTCAGTGTTACAATTAGCAAACCTAATTCCTGACATTCCAGCAAAGATTTGGGGGGTATATAGGAAAGGAAGAATCAATTCCGCCAGCAGATGCTTTCCCATAACTAGATAAGTGTTAGATGTTAAATCTAATCAGCCAACTTTTCTTGAGAATCTTGGTTTTGATTTCAAGGAAAGTCAACTCTTTTTCATTACATTTGTTCATTACACTTCAACATGATTGAGAAACAAATTTCAGACGAGGAGATAGAATGAAATGGTAAGAGTATATAAATAGGCTTTTCTTTCTTCTCCTCCTCCTCTTGGGGAAACATTTAAGAGTCAAAAAGAAAGTTTACTTCTGCAGCCCAGTGGAAATTCTGTGTACATACCTTTGTTTCCCATTACTATGCAATTAAAAGCAATACAGAGTAGAAAAAACACAGCAAATGTGCATTCCTTCTTTAGGGAATATATAAAAAATACATCATTTTCATGAGGTATATAATATATAAATGGATTCATGGGGGAGTGGGGGATCCAGAGAGAACAAATGACCTTTAACAGAATTGAATAGAGAAGGTAGGCTGAACAAAATGGTTTATTATTATGCAATCCGAAGCAGTACTACTATTCTTCTTTATTCAAGACCCACACCAGTTACTAAGGCTGAAAATGTCAATGCTGACAATACAAGTATTAGCAGTATTACATATATAACATCTCCATGTTGGCAGCAGAACACAGCTATTGCTATTATAGTAAAACATGGTAGAATAGAAGGAGAAACCTGACAAGACTAAAGAAAAATCACTGATATCAAAGTGGACAGTGCTTCTATCTCTTAAGCAAAGTACAAAAATGAATAACTATAATGAATACATATATTTATTTATATATACATGCAATAATTACTTTGAGATGCTATAAGGTTTTATTTTATTTTGACATTTTCTCCCTTCTATGTAATTATTTGATAAAGGGAGTCTCCCTTTAATCTCATGCTGGAAAACAGTAAAAAAACAAAAACAGAAAAGCTGGGGTGTGTATGAGAGTTCTTTAAAACACCTTTTCCTGACAGTTTTCATTGTACTTTTTTTTTTACCAGAACAATTAAACTGACAAATGAAGGAATTTTGAATTTTTTAAAAGTTGATGTGTAAAGCATTGAAGTATACATATTCCAATACTGAAACCTTTTCAGCTTCCCAAACAATCTATTAAAAGATACTTTTTTTTTTACAATGGATAATTACACCTTGCTTGATTTTTTTTTCAAAATTTCTAGGTGTCCCTCCTATAAATAATCTTTCTTCTACCTGCTACAACCTACCTGCAATATTTCTAGAAAGCACATCTCTACAAGCTGCACAGTCCAAGGTGGGAGCTGTTACCTTGTTTCCTGCTATATTAAGGAATTTAGAAGTCACCAGCATACACCAATGATTCTTGACTGATAAAGCTCAATAAAGCCCCATTAAGTTTATGTAATAGGGATTATGAAAATTCTCAGTTTTGTCATGGCCAGCTTTGATGTGGGAAACAGCTATTCTTACAATAAGCTCCAATTATTGGCAAGTTCACAAGTTACCCTTTTGGTATAGACAATATTTCTTCCGTTACAACCTGAAGTAACAGCCTTCTATATTGCAGCATCACATTGGATTCTGAAGCAGCATGCCATATTGTATTCAAGACACGGTTTTTGAACTTTTACTTCTGCCAACATCACAATTAGAGCAGAAATGAGTATCTGTGAGCAAGATCAAACTTCATACATTCAACCAATGTGGATTTGAATTCAGATTCTAATTGTATTTGACAACTTTGCTCATAGGTTCAACAAAAGTTGTCAAATTTTATTTTTATCATTTGTGACTTACGTTTCATACTGTCCACATCATTTAAAGGCGAGTGCCATTCTTTTGAACTGAATCTATTTCTTTGGAAGTTAGAAGAGGAAGTCATGCCCTGTTCATATACAAACCAAGGAAATTAAAAAATGTGGGTTTAAACTGCTTTAGCCTCATCATTTTTGAGTGTGCAGGAGTTGGTGATCCCAGGAAAACATGCTACAGAATTGCAGACAGCTGCTGCATTTTGTGCCCCTAACAAATGCAAAGCTTCTTTTTGGAATCAAATACAAAGTGCTACACCATTCTATATAAACAATCTGTTCTTTGCTGGAGAGACATTTTTATGGTGTTTTTGCATGTGTGTGTGTGTG
>JAPKID020002383.1:0-13382 GCA_026931265.2 Tropidonophis doriae | reverse complement strand
ACAATTGAGCCCAAAATTTTGGTTGCTAAGCAAGACCGTCATTAAGTGAGTTTCACCACATTTTCCAAATTGGCCACGCCAACCTGGTCACACGACTGCTGAGCCACTCTCACAAAACAGGCCACACCTTCTTTTGGCTCTCAAAAGAAATTTCAATCGTTGTACTGTTGATATTTGGCTCCCTCGACTAATGAGTTTGCCCACCACTGAGCTAGTTCATCCCACAAAAACTAATAATTTTGACACATTTGCATAGAGGAATCACTTTTAGCGATTTGTCTATGCAAATAGACATTCAGTTTTCTTTCCTTGATTTTGATAGCCGATGAAAGAAATCATTCTTCTTCCATGACATTCATTGCATGTTGCAACAGAAACAGAACCACTGGCTTTATCTTCCCCAATGATAAGCCTCTGTCAGCTGTGGACATTCAATGTGTTTGCCATATTTGCAGCTGCTTCATTGGGCCTCCATTTAAGTGAAATTCCCTAGAAAATATCGGTACAATTTCTTGCTTTGACATTGTTGCTGTATGTACAATTGTTGATGCCTTAAAAATTGCCATCTCTGACAGTGGCAATAGCAAGAGAATAGAATATGAATGACCTTTGGATGGCCCTATTGTACTACAGTAATTCCAGAGGCATTTTAGAATGAAGTTTGATGTTGGTTGAGGCACTATTTTCTAGATATCAAGGAAACACATTTTTTTCATGCTTGGAATGTTTTTCAAGCATGCGTTTTCATTATATTAAAAAAGTGCCAAAGGAACCTTTTATACTTTTGAACTTTAGGTTATCCCCTCTTTTTCCATCCTCCAAATTGGGGAGAAAGCATATTATAGAAAAACATGTTACAATCTTTTTGAGTTCAATATGTTTATCTAAAAGTAATAAATAGAAATAAATGTAAGAGTTAGCAAGGTTATATACACATATCTTCTTGTTGAAAATTACTCACATCTAACACTCTGATTAATCCAGGAACCCAATATTTTTTATTGCCCAAAGGTAACATAAAGTACCCAATATTTTTTATTTTATTCAGAGATAGAAAGAAAGAAGCGGACTGAGAAACAAAGTTGAACATGTGCAGTAAAAGGATAGGTGGTATAATGCTAAGAATTAAGAGACACAGGTTCTAATACTCCCATGGGCATGGAGGCTGGCTGATTGATTTTGAGCAAACAATTATCTTTCACTCCTAAACTGGGAACCTGAAAAACTCTATTTACAGCCTGTGTTGGATTACATTGATAGATTACAATCCAGAACCTTGAATAAAGAGACCTTATCCAGTGGTATACATCATTTGGAAAATACTATTTTTAAGCAATTTCAACATATATCCACTACAGGGAAAAAAATCTGTCTAGCTGTTATAGTACAATGCTAAAAATTATTTAAGAATATTAATGGGCAATTATTATGTACTACTTAAGTTCAGACAACTAAGAATGATAGTGGTAAACATTTGTTAAAATTGTGCAAAAACCATTTATTGCAAATTATATTTGTCATTTTAGGATGGTTTTAAATTCATTTTCTGAAAATAATACAGAGTATTTTTAGAGATACAACATGTACATAATTGGTTTAAATTGTGTGCAATAAATATGAAAGCATTAATATACATGTATTGTAAAACAAATTAAATCTTGAATTTGCATACCTCTCTCTACTATGAATGGGTCCTTCATTAAAACATAGAATCTAAATCCATGCATGTGAACTCTAAATTGTATAAGAATAGGTCCAAAACAAGAAACCACAGCCAATTCATCTAGGAAACCTTGCGTGCATGGTATAGTCTTCATTCAAAATCCTCCAGAACATAAAGTGAAAACATTTGTGATGGTTAGATCTAGCCTGAGAACATCTTGAGAAATAAAATGCACACACTTAATCCTGTTCTCCTTAGCATCTTCAACAAAAGTTCGGGGTGGTTTTGAACAAAGTCCTATAGAATGGATTCAGGCACCCTGGAGAAACATGTAAATTGAAACTGTTATAGCATTTTAATTTGCAGGGATGAAGGAAAACATTCCATAGATGTTGCCAGAAGTATCTCCCAGCTAATGAGAATTTCTACCTTGCAAACAAGTTTGAAAAAGAATCATCTTATATAGTATAGTATTTTAGTTATACTCAGATGCAAATGCTACAATAAGGAGTATTGTAACATCAAATTCACACACAAAAAAAGATCACATTTTTGTACCAGGGTAGTTTTGGATTTATGTTTTCAGGATATGCTGCATGATAGCATGCACTTGAAGACAACAGCCATTACAAAAGCATTTGGACATAAGCATTATGGATGCTAGTCTGCCCAAAGAGTAAACATCTTATAAGATGCAGTCATGCCCTTGTTTGAATTCCTTCCTGGACTGTCTGGAACTAGACTGCAAAGGAGGAAAACCATAGCCTGATTAGATTCTGCCCTACATCCTGCTGAAGGTTATTTCTTTGGCTAATTGGATTTTAAAATTAGACATGTACACTGATAGTTTAACTTAATTCAGTGTCTCTCAAACTAGATTGGATTTATTTCCTTCAAGTGATAAACTGAAGTTATTTTGTTTTTCTTGAAACGAGATACTACGCAAGTTGTGCATTCTTTCGACTCCTTTATCTTCGCTTTTCAAAGTAAAAGGCAGTGTTTGGGAGAGGAAGCAGAGAGGAGAAGGCAGAGAAGGTGACAAAGTTAATCTTTTGTACTGCAACCATTTTTCCTCACAAAGGTCCTGACTTATTTTTATTATTGTTGCTACATATGTATTATTATTTACTAAGTTTATAACTTGACTTTATTATGATTCTGGCCAGTACACCATATCAAAACAATTTAAAGAAACAGACAAAGCACAAAAGGCATCCAGAAAAAACCCACAAGCTCTAAAAAGAGCCATATAACAGCATCCTCTGTAGCCCACAAAAATAAAACAAAACTACGGCCACAGCAACAAAACCAGAAAAACAGCTTTTTCTGTGTAATTTTTGTTTAGTTGAAACTCAATGAATGGGACACCACAAATCATAGTAGTCCCATAATATTACTTTTTCAAATTGCCAATCTTTTTGTTTCTTTCCCTTACATAACATTTCTTCAAAGTACACTATTGAATTATTTTCTAGTAGTCAGCAAACATGCTGAAATATTACCAGTGTTTTTCTACATGCAGACAGCATAATCATTGGAAGTTTTTGTAGATAATCAAGTAAGCCACAGGTTGGCTACATGGTGCCTGTGACTAACATGCATGGAGCCTTACTCTGTCCTCCATCATCATCATCATCATCATCATCATCATCATCATCATCCTTTATTCATTAAACATGAAACTCGGTCAACTGAACATTCAAAAATGGATCGCAAATACCATTGACTGATGCTAATGGTTGATACCGATTGCTCCCAGCCCCTAACTATCAACCAAGTACCTTCTAAAAATATACAATGTTCTGAATAGTGCAGTTGTTTGCAGTTCTGCTGGTGTTAGTGCAGGATGTTGCAATTTATTGTAGCAATAAGGTACAATTTAAGTATCTTATACAATTTTTGGACATGGTACCAAAGGCCCCGATGACAATGGGTTTCACAATTATATATTTCATCCATAATCAGGTAGTTCATGGTATTTTGTGATTTTTTCCAGTTCTTTTTCTTTGACTCTGGCATCTCTTGGTATCATAATGTCAATAAATTGTATGTTTCGACCAGTGGTGGGTTTCAAAAATTTTTGTGTCTTTCTGGACATGAGACTGGGTGGGAATGGCTTGCCAGCCATGTGACCAAGTGGGAGTGGCTTGGCAATCATGTGACTGGATGGACAGGGCAACTTGTAAAATGTGGTGAAACTCACTTAACAACACTCTTGCTTAGCAACCAAAATGTTGGCTCAGAAACTCTGGCATTTAAAGCACACAAATCTTGAAACTGTCAAGTTACAAGACCCTTGCATCCCTCACACTTTAGAAAAAACAACTCGGGATGTTCAAACGTGACAGCATTAAGACTTGTGGACTTCAACTCCCAGAATTCCTCTTCCAGTCATGTTGGCTCAGGAACTCTGGCATTGAACCACGTAAGTGTTAAAGCTGTCAAGTTACAAGACTCTTGCACTCATAACCCTTTAGAAAAAATAACCCCTGGAGTGTTCAAACTTGACAGCTTTAAGACTTGTGGACTTCAATTCCCAGAATTCCTCCTCTCACTCTTGATTATTGTGCAGACGGGCAGGGGGAGGGAACTGGAACCAGTTCTAAACAGCACTGTAGATTTGTGGAACCTCTTGTATAGAAGAGGTTAGAACTGGCAGGAACTCACCTCTGGTTTCACCCTCTACAACCGTGATATCTGGTGTGATATGAAAATCTGTCTGTATTCGAAAGTTCCACAAGATCTTTACCTCCTTATTTTCAGTATCTTTTTCCACTTTGTGTTCCCACGACTTTTTGGATACAGGTAAGTCATATTTTTTACATAATAACCAGTGGATTAATTTAGTAACTTGGTCGTGTCTAACTTTGTAATTAGTTTGTGCAATTTAGCTGCATTCACATATTAAATGTGAAACAGTTTCAACTTTGTTGTTGCAAAGACAGCCGTTTGGATTGTCAGTGGGTTTTTGTATCTTCACTTTCATGACATTAGTTTGTAGTGCTTGTTCTTGAGCAGCAAGTATTAAACCTTCCATTTCTTTCTTGATAGTTCCCATCTTAAGCCACGTCCATGTCAAGTTGTCATCACATTTTCCTTCAATGTTTTTCAAGTGTTGTCCATGCTAAGTTTTTTTTCCCCATTTATTTAATCTGTCATCCAGCTGTTTTTCCTTATATTTTGCCTTTGGTTCTGTAGTTTTTATACTGTTCTCTGTTTTCACAGCCTGTAGCAATTTTTCTGTACTTTGGTTCACATAATCATATTTCCTAGTAATCAGCAAATGTGCTCAAACATTATCAGTGTTTTTCTACATGCAGACTGCATAATCATTGGAAGTCTTTGTAAACAATCAAGTAAGCCACAGGCTACACGGTGTCCATGGATAGCATGCATGAGGCCTTACTCTCTCCATCATCATCATTATTACTTTTATTATTATAATACTTTATTCATTAAACATGAAGCTCAGTCAACTGAACATTCAAAAATGCATCACAAATACCATTGACTGGTGCTAATAGTTGATATGAGTTGCTGCCAGTGCCCTAGCTATCAATGAAGTACCTTCTTAAAATATATGATTTTCCAAGTAGCACAGTTTTTTGCAGTTTCACTGGTGTTATTGCAGGAAGCTGCAATTTGTTGATGTATCTTATAAAATTCTTGGACATGATACCAAGTGCCCCAATGACAATGGGTATCACTGTTACATGTTTCATCCAAAATTGGGTAGTTTCGATGGCGTATTTCATGATTTTTTCCAGGGTTTTTTTCTTCGACTTTGGCATCTCCTGGTACCATCATGTCAATAAATTGCACATTTTGGCCTTCTACAACCATGATATCTGGCGTGTTGCGTGCCAAATAAACATCCATCTGTATTAAAAAGTCCCACAAGATATTCACCTTCTCATTTTCAGTAACTTTGTCAACTTTGAGCTCCCATGATTTTTTGGATACAGGTAAGTTGTATTTTTTACATAATGACTAATGGATATTTAGCAACTCATTCATGTCTAGCTTTGTAATCAGTTTGTGCAATTTTGCACAGACATTTCATGGCCTAATCTAGGTGACATCATCAGTGCTAGTAAAGATTAAACCTCCACAATTCATAACATTTTAGTGTTCTTATTTTTCATAATGAGGATTTGTATATCAATAATATCACATGAGAGTTTAAACAATCAAATGCTTTGTAACATGCCCAACACTGTCTCTGCTGACTCTGACAAGATGTCTCATCAGACCTGAGGTGCGAAGTGTAATGGCCCTAACTGGGTTAGATGTTAGTAATGGCCTCAAGTGTTTTTAGAATCAAATTGTAGGGCACCTTGGATTTTCAGTCACTGGGTTCAAATTCCTTAATAAATAGTTTACAAATCAAGGAAAAAATCGTTATTTTAGACTTTATTATTTAATATCATTTCATGGGTCCTTGGACATTCTGAAAATTTTTTTTTTATTTTTACAAAAGACAAATATGTAACCTTTCCCCCTTTCAAATTAGCAAATAGCTTTCTGCTTGTGATTGTTAAATCTATAATGAAGTAAAATACCTTCCTTGCAAGTGGCAGATAATTGAGAAGGCAGATAGCTTTTTCTCTCTCTTGTTATGATGAGCAAATAAGATAAGGTTGTGCTCAAGAAACATCTGTGTCCTTGCTGGATATCTTTGTTCCATACTGTTACTTGGCAAAGAGATTGCGAAAGCAAACAAATTGTCATTCAAGGCCTGGCACAGATCCTGTTCCAAGTTACTTCATCTTTACACAGATTATATAAAAATGAACAGGGTCTCTCCCCCACCCCCTCTACTTCTAAATAGCTAGCTAAGAAAAGCACAGCTCAGTTCAGTGGCAACATAAAATATTGGGGGAGAAATGCTTTACACAGAGAAACAGAAAGTTATAAAAGCTCTTTCTTTGAGAATATGATTGCAATGAGGATCCATTGAAGTATAACTAACTATGAGTGTCAGTTTGTAGGGTCACTGAGAATTACACAAGTAACTAAAAAGCCTCAAACAAAACCATTATAATTAGTTTCTCCTGTATTTTTTAAAAACAAAGAATACTTAGTAGTAATATGGTTTGGGAATACATTTTTTTAAGTGTAAATACATAATGGGTTGTAGGATGTGTACAAAATGTAAGAAAAAATGGTTTTGTTCTATGCACAGAACAAAGCAGCCAATGATCCAGGGAAATTAAATAGAGGATGGCACAAGTGTTCAATGTTCCAAAAAGAAAAGAAAAGAAAAATAAGAAAGTTGCAATATCCATAATATTCTACCACAGTAAACAATAGGAATTCAAAAGAAGACTTCTGCTTTATGTGCCATATGGCTTTCCATGGGAAAAGTAATCCTTTGAGAGCAGAGAGCCAAATTCAATAGCTTGGGAAGCAGGGGTCATATGAAGTAATGGGTCACCTTACATTTGGAAAAGTTAGGTTGACTTCTTAAAAAAATGATATTATTCCCTCTTTTAGGTTGTTTTAGCATGTTCCCTACCTCAAAATGGTGGAAAAACCTATTTTACTGATGTAGCAGAAAAACTTCCAGCAACAGAAAAATGCAGTTTGAGATGCATGATTTACAAATCATGTAGTATTAAAGATATGAATTGGTTTGGCCAGATATAAGTAATATAATGAATGTCTAGATTTTTAAAATACCTGAACAGGGATTCTTCAATATCTAAATACTTATTACCAACACTTCACTCATTCCAGTTTCTATTTTTAATGTAAAATTTTCTTGGACTATTGTTTGAATACATAATACTGAACATCAAAAATGCTTCCTACGGCCTAATGATGCCATATAAAGAGAGATGTAAAAGAAAAAGGATAACCATAATATTAAACTGAAGGCTGGGGAGTATAATAAAGAAGAGCCCAAAATCTATAAAGCATTCTTATTGTAATACATATATGAGATGTCATAGATATTATTTCAGAGGAATAATAAGTTGCTGTGAGCAGGTCACCATAGAAATATAGGTAGTAAACTTAGTAGTTTCAGTAAGATTATTACAGGTATAAATTACTTTGGTTTTGTGAGTTATTGTGTAATAATAGCTTTGCACCCCTTGAGATGCATTGCCTGTAGTTCTTATTACTTATCTTATGCATGCTGTTCTTTTCCAAAAATAGAGAGCTTTGAAAAAAAAACCTATATAGCTGCATGAGTTAAAAGTTTGCTTGAGAACAATTGGTGTTTTTAGGAGGATGTGTTGATAAGGATAGAGGTTATGTTGAAAGGTAAGTATATTCCTTCCTCCCCTACTGTCTCCCTGCATTGTAACAGATCTTTATGAAGCTCAGTGCTTAATGTTTGTCAAAGCGAAGCATTCCTTTGAAGCTGCTTCATGGATCAGTGTGATTGTCTTGTTTTTAAGTGAAGCAAAGAACATGCACTGAAATATTTTCAGGCTATTGGAACACCAGACAAGGTGTTTGAGGTGATGAGAAGTGCATAGCCAAGGAGGATCACTTCATTTTTCCATACTATTGAACAAATTGTGTTCCTTCCTGGATACAGAGCACCTCACTGAGGTGAATCTAAGCCATCATAAACAAGCTTACTCTGTAATCATTTAGGAATATGACAATAGAATGCAGCAATCCTGGATGCATATCTCAGAAATAGTTTTCATCTGTAAACAGCAGTCAGTTCTCACAGGAAAATAAATCAATGATTGTGATTTTTTTTGGCATCACATTTTGCCTGGTTTGTAGGCCTCTCTATAAACAGAAACCTATGACAAATAAACAAAGCATTCGCACAGCAATTTCAAACATGCTTTAAATGTGAATACCAGGCAAAGATATGTCATATTTATTTAATAGACACAGTATGCAATGTAGCATCATGTTTCAAAAGCTGCAATTTGTGTTTTTTTCTAGATGGATATTTAGATTGAAATAGTGAATGCTCTGATACAAAAAAGAAAAAAAAATCAACATGGCATCATCATCCTTGCCCTAATCATTTTCCTGCTAGTAGTAAGTTTTATATGTGTTTAACATTGGATGTACGTCAAAAAAGCTGCCACTATTCTACTGGGTTGAAAATATACTTTCCATTGGGGTTGATGATACTTTGGTGTCATCAAAACAAAGTTGGGTTTTGGTGACTTGGAAAATGCTCATTGCCTTGACCGAGCTTCAGTAACAATTTATCATCTTACCATCCAGAAATCCTATTGGAATCCAATCCAATCCAATCCAATCCAATCAAACCAGTTTATTAAAGCCATAAGGCCAAGATATAATAGAATATCTAAAATATTCTAGCCATCTGATATATGTATAAATAATCAAGCTTTAATGTGTCCTTGTTTGCTTGTTCAAAAATGTATTGTTGATGAAAGAACTTTTGTTTTCACTACATTCCTATATAATATCAGGCAGGAGGTCAAACAGATTTATGGGAGAGGGAATTCCAAAGAGATTATTCCATCTCAGTAACACTTAGTTTCTGGCCACTTTTCCTTGAATCTCTTGTAGAAGGAATTATCAACATTCCATTTTGGACACATGAACCAGACAGGTTGATTCTAGCTAAAGAAGATAGTACTGAATACATATGCATCAAGTCATAAATAAAGAGGAAAGTCTGTTCTTTTCCCCAGCACCTAGCACATGGAGATTGCTGTCTTACAGCAAAATTGTATAATGCTTATGTCAATCCTGAAGCCATTTTGGAATGTCTTCAGGGCTGCTACAGCAAGGTTGGTTGGAGCTGTGGGAATGGGAGGGGAAAGTAGAGACAGCTAGGAACTTGTAGTCAAAATAAAATTATTTCTCCTGGGAATCAAGAACTGTTCTGACCTAGGCTTCCACAAACCACAAAGCAGACTCCTTGTCCTGACAAAAAAATCCTTTTTATTAAAGTTACTGTGAATTCCTCTCATTCACATTCAGCAAAGTCTTTCAAGGGTGAATATATAGTCACAGACTTTATCTGACTTGGAGAACTGCCAGGCCGGTATTTTCAAAACTTGTCAAGGAGCCTCTGAGAGTCTCAAACCAATTAAGCAAACCAATTGTCTCCTGCAAACTCCACTCCCATTTCGCTCCTCTTTTATTCCTTATGGGAGGAGCAATTTAGCATCCACCTGGGGCCTTACTCCCAAGTCAGCCCTTACTCCTTAGCTCTTCCCTTTGTCTGACAACTCTGAGCATGCACACACTGGGAATAGGCTCCAGCTGTTTATCTGCCTCACTGATATCTGATTCCAAAGGCAGCTAATAACTGCCAGACATCCCCATCTCTGCCTCTGATGCAGAGCCCTCATCAGAGTCATTCTCTCCAGACTTCAGAACTGGCCCATGTTCCTTCCCAATCTCCTCCCTGTCCGAATCTGCTGCCAGCTCCCCTGGCCACTGGTAAGCCACAGCAAGGATGTTGTTACCTGAGGCTAGGGAGGTGTGGACAGAGACCAGCTGGAGTCAAGTCTTGCATGACTCTACTCGGTGCCCTACTTCCTTAGTGTTCAAGTTTTAATTAGAGATCTTAAAATTGGTTTTAGCACAGTAAAGTAAAGTAAAGTCTGTGACCTGATTGGACAATGTTATGGATTGGGAGGAAGAACTTTGAGTTTTAATTTGGATGGGGAAAAGCTTGGGACCTTCAGAGTATGGCATGCCTAATAAATTTGGACTGGGGAGAACCTTGGCCTCAGAGTTTTGATTACCTTGGGTCTGTTACTGGGATCCCTGACAGTTTATGCATATATTGTGATTATAAAAAGTAGAACCATCAGATGTACTTATGGCACCCTAGAGTTTGTTGAAAAACTCATCATCTCTCATTCTTACCTATACAGATGCCATGAGTCTGTAGAAAGAAGCAGAGTTATAGTTTAGCAACTTCTGGAATGTCACAATTTTTTTTTATCTCTGAACATGAATCTGATTGCATATTAAACTCACCTTTTGAGACCCCCTGCCATCTTTAACCTAGCTGCAAGAGATTAGAATTGGAAATATGTTCTTTTGGACAGCCTGATGACTTATTTTATAGAAGAGATTTATTTTTTGAAGTGATGTCAGAGAACAGACCTCTGTTTGAAGGTTTCATCTGTTTGATGGCCCTCCACTCTAAGTCTGGTTTGAAGATTTTAAAAAGAACTACATGAAGAGAAAGCTGGATTCCTGAAGCTTCCTATCAACAATTGGCAGACTGGGAAAGACATATATCTCATGTGGTCTCTTTATTATGAGAAATATACTATTATATTTCTACAGCCTGGGAAATATGTCTGTCCAAAATCTATCAGCAATAGTTAGTTGATTATTACTTTGGAAGCAAAGATGGAGCAAAAATATGATATGAATGTAAAACAGTTAATTAATACACCAAATATTGTTGATGTATAAACATTAATACAATTGAAAGAGTCCAGAGATATTTCACACGAAGAGTCCTCCTCTACTCACAACAGAATACCTTCAACCACCAGGCTTGAAATTTTGGGCTTAGATAACTTAAAACTATGCTGCCTTCAGTCTGATCTTAGCATAGTACACAAAATTATCTGCTATAATGTCCTGCTTGTCAATGACTACTTCAGCTTCAACTACAACAATACATAAGCTCATAATATATACAAACTTAACATAAACTTCTCCAAACTTGATTGTAGAAAATACGACTTCAGCAACAGAGTGGTCAATGCCTGTTTTCATCCCAAACCCCCATAACTTTAACTTTAGACTGTCTACTGGTGACCTCACACCATTCCTAATTCTTAAGGGGAATGCATAAGCATACCAACGTATCTACCATCACTGTCCTACTGTCCCCACTTATTCCTATCCATCTCCTGTATTCATAATCATGTTTATACTTATATCTGTTATTTTACACATGCTTGACAAAAATAAAATAAATTAAAATTAAATTTAATGAGCACTGAAGGAAGCTATGCTAATGCCATTTTATTCCTTTCTTTGAGCAAGGTTATTCTTAAGTGAGGATCAAGTACATAATTGTGTTGGAAGTACCTCGTTTTTGGAAAAGGTAGCCTCAGTTATAAATTTTACAATGGCTCAAATATTTATTAAGATATATCAACTGCACATTTTATTTTGTCCCATTATTTATGATGATACAAATTTACATTTGATATAGTCACCCAAGTTTTAATATAAAGGAGAATGGCCAACAGTTGGTTCATATAAAATCTCATTAGTGTCTTTCATTGTTTCTGACAATTCTTGGAAGAGAATGGATCATTAACATGCAAATAGAGATAACCCCTATTTACAAGCTAATTGTGGCAGTGCATTTTTATGCATTCATAAGATATATCTGGCAGTTTTGAGGCCAAAACAACTTTCAAGTCTAAATTATAAGAAGAGGCTCAGATATGTTTCTAAGATGGAAACTAGTTCCATGCTTAATTAAAGCTGATTATATTTCTTTTTATTGTGAATGTTAAAAGTTGAATTAGCCTATTACAGAATACTGATTAATAGATTTTTAATAAATTAGTAATCACTGGATTTGAAGTAGGAACCAAAAGATTGTTGGGTTGATGGTATGTAGCAATTGGATCTAAACCACCTTGAAATGACAGAAAGCCTATAAAGAGATAAAACTGTTTTATCATCCACCATCTATTGACATTTCTTTAAAGCACACTTAATACAATCAGTTTAACATATCTGAGCTTGTCATTATGCTATAGCTGGCAAAGGAAAGGAAAGGAAAAAGAAAACTCTCCTGGATAAAACTATTGAAATACAAAAGAAAGAAATGTCATTAACTATAATTGTAGCTCCATAAATTCATGTGTTTTCATCCCAACGTTGACTAGATAAAACATTTCTGTAAGTTGTAGAAAAGAATATAAGTAGTAGTTCTCTAAGTCCTTGGTAGCACATCCCAGGAGCAGTAGAATGAGTGTGTTCCATCCCCTAAGGCTGGAAATGTCCATATTTTTTAATCTTAAACTTATTTTCTTCTTAGTAGTAACAATATCACTAATTGCCCTAATTTCTAATCTCTTACAGTAGCATCACATTTCTCAAATTTGCCATCCCATTCCTTAATATTTCATCTTCATCTCTTAACTTAAATTATCTTCAAAGTTAAACCAAATTATCATTTCACATTTCATCAGTCTGTTTTGCTATAAGCAACATACATCATCAAATTCAAATTTTTTTACATAAATAACATTTAACTTAATTAATTACCCACAATTAATAATGTTGCTATAATTCCTACATCTTCTGTAACTACACACCATTAATAACATTAATACAATTCCCTTTAATCTACTATGTTCCTTATTTCCCCTCCTCCTCCTCTAACCATTTTCTCTCAAAGATTCCACTTCTTATTAATTTTCTTCTTTTCTCCCATTCTCCTAGCTTCTTCTTCCTCTTCTTTTTTTTAATATCTTTTCCTCTTAATCCTTTTTCTTACTTTTAATTTTATTGTTCAAGTAGTTTTCCAGGATTTTTCCGAGTCTCTTCCCACTGTTTCCCCCTTTGCTATTTGATTGATTCTTTTTTTGGGGGGGGAGGAGATTCTCCCGTCTACCTTTTTTGTGCCTCTGTGAATCCTAGTGAAATCAACTAACTGTTGTTTTTAAAAAAAATTCAATTCCTTTTTCTTCAATATTATTTTTTTGTTCTTTCTTTGTGCTCTTCCCCCCCCCCCTTCTGTCCTGTTTCCTGCTCTGGGTGCTCCGGC
>JAPKID020002382.1:0-13382 GCA_026931265.2 Tropidonophis doriae | reverse complement strand
TCCCTGTGCACCGCCCCGAGTCCCTTTGGGGAGAGGGGGCGGTTATATAAATCAAATAAATACAAATACAAATACAAATACAAGCAACCAGGCAGAGAACCCATTGCTGAAATGTTTGAAATTCACCCCTGACTTAATGTCTATATCCATGGCAATGTATTTTGCTTTAACCATGTTTAGTAAAAACAAGATAATATCAAAAATAAAAACTAAATAAAGCATCCCTCTTATAAACAAACCAATTAAATTGTATAGTTTATCACTATAGTCTTATAGGAATCCATATAACTATATAGAAAACTATATCAAGGTATCATCTAAGGTTTGTTTGTTTTGTTTATATTGAGACAGAGAAAAAGTATTAGGCAATAGAGAGGAAGAAGATATAAAGGAAACTTTTATTGTGGTCATTTGAACATAAGTAGAATCCAAGTGATGAATAGGCCCACCTCAGAGTGCCAACTTGTTATGGAAAGTATAAGTCCCAATTTGATGCAGTGCTTATGTCATAAGGCAAGAAGCCAGGAGATTATTAATTCTAGTCTTGTCTTGGGCATAAAGCCAACTGAGTGGTCTTGGGTTGCCACTTTTTCTCAATCCTGAGTCAATGGCAAACGATTTCTGAAAAACCATTTCTGAAAGAAAACTGTAGGGATTTGTCCAAGAAAACTGTAGGGATTTGTCCAGGCAGTTTCCAAGAATCAAACATGATTTAACAGGACAAAAATGGAATAGGTCATGATCTGTGCCAGATTTGCTCTTTGTATCTTGATTAAGGCTTTTCTGATATTTATTTATTAAATGTATATAGCTGCCGATCTCATATATGTAAATCTGTGTAATCTGGTGGTACACATAATTTTAAAGAACCACAACCAAAAAGCAATTAAAATAAATAAAAGCAAACCCATTAAAATAATTTAAACTAATTGAAAGAATTTAAACTATGACAATAATGAGAACAAAAGTACAGTATGTATGAAGGAGTGCATACTGAGCATAGCACAAAACATTTTATGGGCTTCACATTTCCATTGAATTCTTGGCAGAACCAGGTTTTAAAGACATTCCAGAAAATCAATAGGATTGGGACCAATTCACCTCAAGGGAAAAGAAATACAATATTACGGATATTACCAAATAATTTTATTAAAATATATTAAAGGTAATCAATTACATCATTGGTCTGAAATTATATATTATGTAGCACTATTTCTTCACAGATTTTCAAGCTAAGTTACCTTATGTGGACTATAATATCATTCTATATTACTCTTTTAGCTTGTGATTTACATATTTCTTCCTCTTTTACTTTTAAACAGTATGTTAATTGTTTCATTCTTTGCTGGTCTTCGACTGAAATAAATGGTGACTGATTGACAGGTTACATAATTTAATAGCTAAGAAATATTAAGATCTCCCTAAGAACTAAACATTTTTCAGTGCCCTTTTCTTCTGTTAAATTTGCAGCTGAACCAGACACAATCGAAGTTTTTAACTATGTTCACTTTTTTGTATCTGTAAATACATTCCTGAAGACTAGAGCAAACATTTTTCATCAGATAAATTAATATTAGGCATATTCTGATCCTGAAACTGCTCAGGGAAGCCCTTAATACTTGGAGATTATTATTAGCCCTGTAGCTGGCCTGCTGTTATGTAAAATCAATCCATAGTATAATCCACTGCTGCCCCACAAGTGGTGACTGAAGCAACTATAGAAATTCATGTTTTTACAGTTTGCCTCCATGGTATGATACTGTTAGCAACTAGAGTTGAAAAAGCATTGTAATGTATATGACTTATTGACCTCAGAAGTATCTGTAGCCACATCTATCCTATGATGAAGAAGTTACAAATCAATGTTGACTGAGTTGTATTGGCCATGTATATCTTGTACAACATTATTGCAAGCATAACAAAATAAACAAGCAAGGGCTATACAATGACTTAATTATAGAATTTTTAAATATGCACACTAAAATACCATATAGAAAAGATGAGTTAAAAGGAAATTGTGGACAAGAAAGTCCTTTCTCAATTTACAAATTATTTTAATGGATATCTTGCTAGAATATAGCTGATCAACTATGCTATGGACTATTCTCCACAGTTCATTCAGACTGCAAATTAAGGAAGTTTATGTAACTACAATGCCTTTTTTTTTAACCCAAGCGTGAAATATTGCGAGAGGGATTTATCTCACTGGAAATTAAAAAGGAAAGAACATGCTTAAATCAGTTATTGCTTACAGTAACAGATTCTTACTAAGCACACATATTCTTGTCTACTTATAGTGTGTGGAAGGAATTTTGTAATGAGTTTCCTTTCAAACACAAATCAGTGCATACCATTTGACCTCATGATTGAGTTGACCATGCAATAGGAAAGATTGAAACTATAATTCTACTTCTGATTCATACTTGGCTCAACCTAATTCTAATTCATGGTGGGCTCAAACTAATCCGAGGCAGGTTAACTGGCAGATTGCTCAAGCATTAGTTGTAGTCCGCTTAAAGTTTATGATTTCTTAATCTCTTGAAGTGATACTGAGTCGTAATTTCAGAATGCAAGCTACATATCACCTTAGGATCTGCTTCCACCAAAAGTGAGTAGATTCATTTAATAATTTGATTTGAATGAAATGCAAGCATGATGTCAAGTATGACATATTTAATAATGCTTTATTCTTTGCTATTGTATACTTTGGGGGTTTGTTTTTTTTCAAAGAGGCCTGGGAGGTTTGAACCAAAGTCTTGAAGAAGCATGTTATGCATTAATTTTGAAAGAAAGAACTGGTGTAAAGATACCCAATATAATCTGGTTTGCTTTATCATCATGAAAATATTGCTAATATTTAACAATCAATAGTCATTGAACCTTGAATTATCTTGTGTTTAGAAACCTTATAATACAAGTGTTTAAATTATACATTCATTGTCAACTATAACCAAACCTGAATTTAGGAAACAAATATCCAGTTTTAACAAGGCTGGTAGAAACTATCCTGGGTTAGCTGGACTTAATGCATTTGAAGTAATTTAGAAGTATTGTCACTTTTATCGACTGAACGGATTGCACAATGAAACGCAAAGTGCTCAAAACAAACTGATATGCGGTGAGAAAAAGACCATGCTTAGAGAAGTTCAAAATAAGTTGGAACATTAACAGACTTAATTGGAAGTGAGTGAGTATTATTGCTGTAATGTTCATTTCCGTTCCTTGAGTAATCGTTTCTGTACCTGCATATTCTTTCCTGCCTGAGTGCAACATGCAGATACTGTGATTTCTTTTAGAATGGGATTTTCAAAATTCTATGACTGCTTTACATGCAAATTAACAGGAAAAAAAGTAATCTTGCTGGCTGAGTATAGATTGAAAATACATTCATGCTTAACAAAAGGCAGTTATTAGCTAGCTGAATAGAAATGGAAATTGAATAGAAAGTGAAATAGAAAGTGTTAGAGACACTGAAAGAACTGTGAAGTGATAAAGATACTTTTATTCATTACTACATTCATTTTGTGAAACAACAACAACATAAGGAGGAGACGACACTGGATAATATCTTTAATAAGGCCAGACTTACAATAGGTTATGAAACAGAGTTTTCATTATGTTTTCCAAAAGCCTATAAGCAACTAATTAAAGCTGCAGGATTGAAAAACAATTGGTGACTAGTTCACATGTACAAAATTTCCAGCAAAAGAAACCATTCCTTTAGAGAAATATAAAGTCACTAAGCTTTCATGAGAATAAAGAAGTACACTTGTCAGATAACCCTTAGATGTCATAATTTTATTCATTTATGTGTTTGATTTCTATGCTGCCCAATCACGAAGCAACTCAAGGTAGCAATAATTCCACTTATAACAATCAACACTCAGCTAGGGTAGCAAAGAAGCCAGACTTGTTGATCAGAATCAAAAAGAAAGTATTTCCTTAACTGTGTTTTTCCAGCAATTGCCTATTCTTTTCACCAACTCTGCGCTAACCTATTCCCATAAAAGAAATGTTCTGAAAATAAAAGCAGAAGCATCCAGATGGTGATAATGATGCCCCTTTTCTACTAGAGCCATATCTTTCTATGGATGAACAAAAGGGGCTGGCTTATATCATAGAGGCAAAATGCTGCTATCGTTTGGAGAAAAATCATTTCTGAATAAATAAAGTATGCCTTTATTTGTGTTTCAGTGTGAGGCATGGCGATTTGATGGAGAGTTGAATTGTAATCTGATTATCTTTTATGTCACAGAGCAATGCATTCTATATCATTCCTCTAAAAACAATCAAATGGTCCCCTCAAAAGTCACATCTCTTGTTAAGAGCCCATGAATTAAAGGGTTCCTAAAAGTAGAGATGGTCCATTTGTTAGCTTGTGGTGTATGTAACTTTCCTCCTAAACTTTGGGACTGTAAATGCCAAATTCCACAAAAGGAACAGACAAATATATGTGTCCCAGGACAATGTTGCACATCCAATCTTGGTTAATTACTGGGACCAGAGGTTTAGTCTTCTGAACTTTCAGACTCATGATGGAGCACATACTCAGGGAGCTTCTGTCTAACAGAATGTGATTTTCTGTTAGAGAGAAGTTACCCAAGAATGGTCTCCAGTACAAGTACAAAAACATGAAAGAGTAAACCTCTGGTCCTGGTGATCAACCCAGACTGGATCCTGCAACAATATAGTTTACTTACATAGTCTTATTGTAACCAAGCTGCATGCATTCATTACAGGGACAAACAAGTTTAGAAAGACTTATCTAGTATACTGTACATCTTCATGCAGACTTCATGCTTACCTGATATAATGCTGAAGATAAAAGAAAACACTTTAGTAGGTCTCTGTCATTACCCATCTGATGGGTAATTATAGAAATCCTAATATCAGTACATTACTAGAAATCAATTTAAAAAGCAGCATTTGCATTCAAGTTCCCAGAGATATATGCAATGCTGCATATACATGTGAAACAATAAGCACAGGTGTATATATCAATAGTCCATATTACAGAAAACTCTGCGTTTATGGAAGACCACCAAGAAACCTCATATCTAAATAAAGTTGCAGAACAAATAAATGCAATAATTCTGACTGGAAGTATATTTCATTGCATTGGCATGATCATTTTTATGCTTTGAATAAACTGGACAATCACCTTTAGTTGTCTAGGGATCGATTTGAAAAGGACATCATAACGAGAGCTATCTTGCTTCCCAAAAAGTGAACCAGCTGCTAATTACACCATGCAGGAACAATTCTATTCAAAATCCTTCTTCTTGCTTGGATAACCACACTACCATGTGCATAACTATACTAAATGTTGTTGATAACATGAGAAAACAGGAACTCAACCATGACCCATGAATCCTGCTGGCAGAATTCTTGGGCAGTCAAGCTAGAATTTGTCCTTCCCTTGAACAACATAACAAACAAACAAACAAATAATTGTAGGCTGAAAGACAGTGGTTGCACTCATTATCAAAACAGATTTGTAATTTATCCCCAGGCAGGCAATTACTGAAATATATAATTCTGGTTTGGTCATTCTAGCAGCAATTAGTACTTTTTATAAGAAAATACCATCCAGCAGGAAATGTGTTTTCAAGTAACATAAAAATGAACATACCTGTTTATAACCTTTACACAAAAGTAATATTTTTAAGATTATATCTGTAATTAAATGCTGAAAGAGACGTACGTATGTTTTATGCACTATTACATTGGGTCACTCAGGTGTATGGTTTAAATGGCAAGAGAATTCGTAGGAAGGGATGGAAAATTGCAGGAGCCAAAATATACCCCAAACTCCTGAGGTTAGAAAAACAAATTCTGGAAAATGGAGGATGCTGGCTAGAGAGATAGACATTCAAAGTGACAGCATGTAAAGCACTTGGTGTAAAGCAATTAGTCCACCAACTGGCAAGCATTTAAAAGTCTTTGAACAAAAGATTTCAGTGGAGCAACTCTACCTCCAGACCCTGATGATTTTGAGCCAGACATTTGGCCACGTTGCAATAGCTACTTTAATGATTGGAAGAATGAACACTCATGAAAGTCAAGGCAAGAATATTCTATTTCATTAAAGATTTGTAACAATGGAACTTTGTATAACTTTTTGTTATAACTCCCAAAAAATGTCTGGCTTCTCTTCTAAAAAGTGCCTAATGGAAACCATGAGCTGGTTTGATTATATAGATGTTATTATATATAACATAATATGGTAATTTTATTAAAAGCTTTTAAAAAGAAGATAAAAAAACTAATACAAACTAGTACAATTAGAACTAGTACAAATTAGAAAGATATCAAGAAAAAGTTAAAACTGCAAGGAAGTGGGGAAAAGATGCAAAGATGTGGCTTCTGATCTTTAGAGCAATTCTAAGTATAATTATATTTTTTTCTTTCTCTCTAAAGTTACATGTCTTTTTCTAAAATCTATCAAAACTATAAATTCACTTTTTCATGTTTTCTACAAAAAGTCCTTAAGGGCTTTCCATTCAGAAATAAACATAGATTTTCTCTAATCAGTGAATTTGGCCATCTCAAGTGAATTCCATCACTGAGTTTTCACCGACCGTTTCTCTATTGCAGCCATTTCTGAGTCTTTCCATCTCTCCGTATAAACTAATCTCATTATTGCATATATCATAAACAAAACTTACATTCCATGGCTCCCCCTCCCCCACCCATTGTCAGTCCCAAAACAAAGCCTTCTGGTCTTAATATATTAATCTTTAAAATTCTCTGAATCCACGTACACAGTCAATAAGCAGGGCAAAATAACTCTTCTTGGTCACATTTCTAACAAACATTTGAAGTGCCTTTAGATATTCTAGGCCAGTGCTGTCAAACTCCTGGTCCGCAGACTGGTTGCATAATGTGCTGGCCACGCCCAGTTTAGCGAAGAGGAGAAAAGTCCTGATACATCATATGACACTGCAGTGACAATGTGAGTTTGACACCTCTGTTCTAGACAATTTCTCTAGAAACATATAAGTGGTATAAAATTTTATAAAAAAATTTATTTTGGATGATAGCATAGTAATAGTGATGCTGAACCTTTTTCTTATGGCGCACCACATGCTGTCATGCACACCTGTGTGCTATCGCACACATCCATGTGCCCACACCACTTTAATCCTCCCAGCTAACCTGCACATGTGTGCATGACAGCCCCCCCTGCACATATGTGCACAACCCACCAGGCTCCGGAGGCTTTCCTGAAGCCTGGGGAGGGTGAAAATGGCCTCCCTCTCCCCCCTCGGAGACCCTCTGGAATCCAGAAATGGATTATTTTCAAACTTCTTGATGGCCCGTTGGGGCCATTTTTCACTCTTTCCAGGCTTCAGGAAAACTTCCGGTAACTGGAGAGGGTGAAAAATGACCCCAATGGGCCAACTGAAAGTTCAGAAATGATCTGTTTCCAGCTTCCGGAGGGCCTCCAAGGGCTGAGGGAGGCCATTTTCGCTCTCCCCCAGGCTTCAGGAAACCTTTCGGAGACTGGGGAGGGTGAAAAACTGCCCAACAGGAAGTTCCAAATCAGTTGGTTCATTGGGGCTATTTTTAGCCCTCCCCAACCCCTGGCCCTCTGGAAGGCTGAAAATCAGCTGGCCAGCACATGCATGTGCACTGGAGCTGACGACTGGTATGTCAGAAATTATGGCTCATGTGCCATAGTTTTGCCATCATGGCCATAGTGTAAATTTTAGTTCTTTCAACCACATAGTTTCCTATTGTTCCAGTTGCATAGTACACATTTTTTGCCTACTTTACCACATATTTTTTCACTTGTCTGTTAAATCCATCCATTCTTAGTTTCCCTTGCACTCAGTGTCAGCAATGTGATGTCAATGACGAAAAGAGCATCATGGCAACATTACCCCAGCTGTAGCAAGTGACATTGCATTCCTATATACACACAGAGGTACCTGTTGTTTCACCATTCTGACAAAACTACCAGATTCTGGCGACACTACTGGATGCAATTATTGTCTGGTATCAATAAACATTCACTTTGTTGTTAGAATGCAGCAATAGCTATGCCACAACAATCTTCCCTAGCTTTTATGATCTTTACAAAACAAAGAAGCTTACTAAAGCAAGCAGGAAAAGAGACATGGGAGTATCTAACTGAAGCCAGCTGCTCATAAAATGGCCCAATGTATCATAGCATTTGATTACCCGAGGCTCTCTTAAATAAAAATAGAAACAAAGAGTAAGGTTTGGAGATAACTAAGCTAGCACAGTGGAAGTAAAATGGCTGCAGCTTTGTCCTCAGAAAAGCTGAATGTCACTTCAATAGACCTTACATAGCCTCTTGATAATTGTCATTCAAATAATAATGATACAATCCTTTTCATAGCTGCCTCATTTTCTGAAACATGAAGTGGGCTTAATGTATTCGTATTGAGTTTCTGACCGTTTCCTAAGAAATGGATTGTTGAAGTCAGTATCTGTAATGAAGAAAACTCCACTTTGAATTCTTGGAGGACAGACATGATACAAAATTCATAAAGCATCTTGCTGGCAACTCATCCATTTTCTGAAGGGGGCAAACCACTGGGAGGTACTCACCTTTCTCTCAAACCTTTCCAGAAGCAAGATGAAAGTGTTGGACATCGAAGCTGTGGATTTTATACAGACCTTCCACCCCAGTCTGGAAAATACACTGTACTAGTTTTTTCTAATCTGTAGGTACTTTTAACAGAAGTACAGGCTGCCCCTTTTGACTGGAGATGATGAAATCAAAGCTGAGATTCAGAAGCTTTGATTAACAATTAAATGCATTTTGCTGAGAGAGGGTAACCAGTGCTTTGAAGTCTTAAAGCATCAATTGGCATGGAAATTAGCATACAACCACTCACTGCTTCTCACCAATTTTCTTCTCTCTTATTACCTCTATTATATGTCTATAGTATTGTGTTTTTTCTACAGGAGACCTCAATACATACTGTAAAACCGTTGATGGAAATTTCACTTGGGCACTTGTGAATTATTTTGAACATTAGAGGAAGAGAGGGAGGGATTATATTTATTTACAAATATGAACATTTAAAAATGATCTGTCAACCAATACAATCAATGGCAGAGCTTTAGTGGCTAAGTCACTCATGTGCAGTTACTAAGTATTACATCTGCCAATCTCTCTATTGTTGTTATTGTTGTTTTTCCTTTTCAGCAGAGGAGGTTAAGACATATTTTCAGGCTAGGCACTCCAAAGAAGTGTGCACGTTTTTCTGTGAGGTTTGAAAATGTCATTCAGTTAATATATATACGTACTGTATATATTGAAGAAAAAGGTTACAAAGTTAAAAGCCACAGAAAAATTTAAGAAAAAAAATGAAGGGAAAATAATGTAAGAAGAAAAATAGGAAAGATAGAAGAACAAGATGAGAACAGTAAAAATCAAAGAAAGACAAAGAAAAGAAAAAGAAGGAAAGAAGTGACTTCTGAACTTTTTTGCACAATTAAAAACTATTTCCATCCTTTCAAATTACCTAGCATAGTTCCCGGTTTCTAATATGTATCCCCTTTTAATCAGTAAATCCAGAGATCACCTATTCATTTTTACTTATTTTCAACAAAAAATCCTTAAAGGATTTCCAGTCTTTTATAAAAGTAGCCAGTATCGTTAGTCATTAATGCATCAAGAAGAAACCAGGAGGCAGTGAGTTCTAGGCCTGCCTTAGGCATGAAAGCCAGCTGAGTGACATTGGTCAGTAACTCTCTCAACCCAACCCAACTCACAAGATTGTTATTGGGATGACAAGAGCAGGAGGAAGGAGTATTAAATATATTGTCTACCTTGAGTTATTTATAAAAATAATAAAGGCTGGCCAAAACTAAATAAAATAGTTGTTCATTCCTTAATTAAATAAGTGAATTCACTTGACTATTCTAGATGGTTTTATACAATCAATAAATCACAACCAGATAGCCAGATTTACATGAACATACCCATAAAACATAGATATAACTATTAGAGCTTTCATACATAAGAATAATGTCTATCATTTTAAATACGTTGAGTTATTGCATTTCAAATTTCATTTTCTTCATCATCATCACTATCATCATCATTACTATTATTATTATTATTATTATTATTATTATTATTATTATTATTATCATCATTATTATTTATATCGCTGCAAATTCACTCATGGTGATTCAAGGTGACTTAAAGAATATAAAACCTCATTAAAAAATAAAACTAATAAACAAGAATCAAATAGATTAGTATAATATAATAAAATCACCCTCACACCCTGCCCTGGCGACAACAGATTGCATGATCCATTTAATGGGCTCCATCTTGCTCTGGGTTTCCCAGGCCTCCTGGCAGAATCAGGTCTTCAGCATTTTCTGGAAGAGCATTAGAGTGGGAACGATTCTAATCTCTGGAGAATGTTGTTCCAGAGAGAGGGGGCCACAACGGAGAAGGTCCTTCTTCTGGATCCCACCAGGTGTGATCTGACCCATAGCATTCTCTGCCTGCCTGCTCTGATAGGTCAAGTAGATGTGCCCAGCAAGAGATGGTCCCTCAGATAACCTGGTCCCAAGCCATGAAGGGACCTCCTTGGCAGCACAATTGAAACATACATTAATTAAACAGTATTGCTTTGTAGCACAGACAGACAATATTTAATGATGAAATTGTAGCCTGTAAAGTTGAACAAAAAGAATTCTTCAAAGTTTTAGGGTTTAAATTTTGTCAGGAAATCTATGTGGCTATTCGAATTATAGTGCAGTCATTTTTTCATATTAACTTCTTGTTTCCTATCTGGAGTTAAATAAGCTGTTATTTATCATATTTATCAAAGTCTCCCTTTTATATAGAATAGCCTATTTATCAAGACTATGGCAGTCAAATACAGTATATCCGAAACATAGCCAAACATACAGTACCTTTAGCCAGACACATTATTATGCATATTTTAGGTTATAAGCTTGTATAGTAAGTTTTTTCTAAATTTAAAATGTATATAATACCTTATGTAATAAATATAATCCATCCATGAATATGTGTGTGTCTGTTTTCCCTGATACAAAGAACAAATCAAAATGCAAATTTATGCATATCTACTCTGATGTAAATCCTTGACTTCGGTGGAGGTTATTTCCAGGTAAGTGTTTTGTGATTGTAGCCTAGACTGTGATTCTGCCCCCACTTAAATGGAAATTAATCCCATTGAGATCAGTTGGGCTTCCTTCTAAATACGTATATATAGAATGGTGCAGCTAAAGGAAATAGAATCTTTATCTAAATTCTCACTTCTGAGCTGTTGAAATCCCTCTGCTGCAGGGCATAACTATATGTGTGCATAATTATAGAACAGTTTCCTACAAATTCTAAATGTTAGGTAGATATTCAGGAGGGAAGTTTCAGAATGTTTTACCTCCCTTCTTTAACTATATGTTATATCAAGAAATGCTGCTAATATACTTAATCGTATTAATCTTTTCCATTTTTTTCCCTTCAAAAATTGTATGTTCTTATTATAGGAACATGTGGCAATTCTTATGTAGGTCACAAATCATATGAGAACCACTGACTAAATTTCAGTTTCAAGCTGAACAACCAATTCTGTTGAGAAAATAAAATGATTTGCTACAATCAGATGGTAACCTTTTAGCTAAAAAGGCATTTAAAAGAAAAGGAACATGCCATTTCTGATCCATTTAACATAAAAAGTGGGCTTTTTTTCTATGTCAAAGTACAAGTATTTATAAGAAACAGATTGACAACAAACTTACTCTCTTTCATGGTCAAACTTGCTGTGTCACATTGCCATCCTGTGATGTTTCACAATGTTTGCCTCCTGTCATTTCAGAAAATACGACTTCAGCAACAGAGTGGTCAATACCTGGAATGCTCTACCCAACTCCATTGTTACAGCATCAAATCCTCACAGCTTCAATCTCAAACTGTCTACCATGGACCCCATTCTTAAGAAGTCTATAAAGGGGGGGTGTACAGGAACACCAGCATACCTAACTTCTCTGTATCACTGTCCACATTTATCTGTATTTACTTCCTTTGTTGATGTTTATGTTCATACCTATACTTGTTATCTTATACATGTTTGACAAATAAATAAATAAATAAAACAAATAAATACCATTTTATCAGGAGTCCTCAATTCTATCTCAGGTTCTTCTGAGTATCACTGGTCATTTTGTTCATTGTTTTAAGAATTACATACTTTTGCAAAACATTTAAGAAAATAATAATTGATACCACAATTGCCTGTCCCAAAGGTGCTTTTTCAAGACGAAACTGGACTTTGCAAAACAACCACTTTAACAGCTCCCCTAATTGGCAACACCACCCATCACATCAACAATTCACAGGAGTTCTCCAGCAAGTTTTGGATTCCAACAATCAAAGTTGTCAGGGTAATGAAAAAAAGAATTAACCAGAAAGTCCAGTTGCCTCTTGAAAAAGCACCTTTGGGACAACCATGAACAAGTTGACTGAGAATCTCCATAGACACGATTGCCTGTGTTTATAAGATATCAGTTGGATGAAATGGCAACATAGCCCTAGTGTTAGAAGGGTAGGAAGCTTCTATGGGTCAATACTCTTTAAGTGTGCCTACCATTTAGAGGTCCACTTTGATATTCTCCAATATTTAAGTAGAATTGATTTTCTTTTCACACTAAAGCCACTGGGGAAATAATATGGTCAATCTCAGAAATGTGGATTATGAGTCCATTTCAATTTTCTTTCTTCACTTAAAATCAGTTCAGAAATTGTAGAAGAGCTAGATGGTGTCTTTGATTTGTAGCTCACAGATTATCCACTCTAAAGTATCTCTAAACATATTTTATAGCTTCATAAGCAAATCTTGCTTTATACAGTAATAGAGGTCTTTCTTTAAATTCTATAATCTGTACTAAGAAATCCCAGATTATTTTACATATACCTGCTACATGATTAAAATGAACACAAAAAGGCTGGGTTTTTTTCAGTTGAGATGTCAAAAAAGTCCAAAGTTTAAAAACAAACTGTCCAGTATTAATAGTATATTTCCAGCACACTAAGGATCGAAATCTTTATGGAAATCTCAAATGTGTTCATTGACTGGCAAATGCATGGTTCTTTTGAAATTTTGGTGGGAATCTGTGCTTAGTATTTCTACAGCTGGAAATACTAGATTCTCAATAAGGGTGGAGATAGCATCCATGTATGGGTTAAACCGATCCACACTCTGATTGGACTGAGTCATAATAGTAAATAATTAATTAATTAGGCATGGTATATAACCCCCTTCTGAGTAGCCACACCCAGTTTCTGACTCAGTCCAGCTCTGGGACTGTTCGGTGTTCCAACTCTTGGTGTTCGGCCTTCTGTGCTTATTTCTGTCAGGATT